>CABHPP010149180.1:9777-34128 GCA_902168425.1 Peromyscus attwateri | reverse complement strand
GACTTTATGGAGGCATTTTCTTAATTGACATTTCCTCCTCTCAGATGACTTTAGCTTGGATCAAGTTGACATAAAAATATCCAGCACAGCATACAAAGAAAATGAGAGAGAGGGAGAGAGAGAGAGAGAGAGAGAGAGAGAGAGAGAGAGAGAGAGAGAAGTTAACCCTGAAAAGGATGAAGACAGCTTCCACGTGGAGGTTCTGCCACAGCCGGTTCTGAAGGGCAGGAGGATCTTGCAGGGGACAGCTTGCTGGAAAGGACTGCCTGCCCAGATGCCACAGTGATTTGGCCACCAGTTCATTGGGGCACCAGTGCCCAGGCTTTTGCATCTGAGACAGGTCTCTTTCTCTGGCTTTGTTTGGATAAGGAGTATTAAAAGTGTTGTAGGGCAAACATTTATATTTACGTGATATTTAACTTTTCATCAATAATAAATTCAGGTGAAGTCTCATTGTTATTAATATTGATTGATGTTCCAATTGAAAGCACAGATGTCAGGGATTTTTTAAAGTGGTTTCAGTTATATTTAATAGTGCTGCTGATGAGAGGAAACCTAATGAAAACCAACAGATGGTCTATTTAATATCGCTCTTGGCTTTGAAACATGTGCCAAGTGTGATCCACAGAAGGACCTGACAGGGCTGTTGTGGGAAGCCTTTAATTACAACTATTTGCACTCCTGGGCCTGCTGAAATTGCCACAATAACACCATAACTCCAACACTGGCCAAGCCAGAATTTAAATAACACCCATTTATGATACTGTATGGTTCTTTCTAAATGACCTCTATAGACAGCATCTCCCATAGGTCTTCTCTCTTCAGGGCCAAGGAACTGGAGCTATGCTGGTGGTCAGGAAGTCCTTCCACCCCTAAGTGAACACATTGAACTTGTAATGCTGAACAGCATCTCAGAGGTCATTAGTAATTTACTCAATTAAAGAGATACCCCAACAGAGGTAAGCTGCCAAGGCAATGACTACGTACTTAATAATAACACTGGAAATATCAACCACCTCATTAAGAACCCTGCAAACCACTTGGTAAATATTACCACCAACTCTCACAACCAGACACAAAGAGACAAGGTTGCTGAAGCCAAGGGTTCAGTGTCAAGCTCAAGATCACACAGCTTCTAAGTGTGGCCTAGGCAGATTAATTCATCATAATAAAATCACAGTGGATCAACTGATTAAGACAATGTTAGAAAAGAAGGGAGGAGAGGGGCTAGAGAAGAAGGGCAGGGGAGGAAAGGAAGGAGGAGCAGAGAGGAGGGCTAAGGGGTGGGAAGGGAAGGTTTAGGAAAGGAATGGAGGAGGGAAGCTCTTGTTCAATCAGAATGGGGACAGCAGTAGAAAACCACTGTTTAAACGACCAAAACCAACATTAGGAAAAAAGGCCAGGAGTCCGATCCCCCTCAGCTGCTCTCTCTGCTGACCAACTCTGCCCTCTGGCTGTCTACTACTCTAGGAATTATGCATTAGTACATGCAATTCTGTTGGGACAGAGTGACCTAGAACCCTGCACATCTATGGGTGCCTTAAAAATTGTTCCACCTCCTGGGGTTAAGACGTCGTAAGTGCCCAGAACCTGAGGACACTGGCTCATAGGAAGCCCCTTAGAGTGCACACTCTCACCACGATACCGGTGATGCAATACGATTCTATCACCAGGCTTCAAGCACCTGTGATCCAATAGGCCTCACAAGATATCACGAAAGTTGCCAATCTGGCCATCTCTGCAGCACTCCAAAATAATAGTCCTGACTCCCCTGACATGTGCCCTCGGGCTCTCCACCTAAATTACCAACAGAGCAACAGTGGACGAACAGACAATAATCTGTCCTTTGTTGTCATTAAATTTATAGAGTAACACTAAGGAAAGTCAGAAGTAGATGCCAGAAAGAAATGTTAAATTGGCATTCTTAAAATAAAGCTGAAATCCTGAATAAAAATCAAATGGCCATGATTTGAATGTGCAATACCCCCCCAACCCCCAAGGCCACTGGTTTTAACAATTCTTCTTCAACTGGTGCTACTGTTTAGGGTTGTAGAACCTTTAGGAAGCAGGGCCTCGCTGGAGGAAGTGGTCACCAGGCAGGCTTTGGCAGGACATGATCTGGCCCCTGATTCTAACCTCACTTCTGCTTCCTGGTCCATCTCACGGACTCTGTAGAGTTGTAATATTGGAGAGATGACAAACTAAAATCAGGAACTCAGTTGTTTTTATTACGTTTTAAGTCATCATACAAAGCAGTGGGTTTCATTACGGCAATTTCATATACTCATATATGTGTTGTTACGCCTCATTTTTACTCACTGCCCTGCTCCCAAACTGCCCTTCCTGTTCTAGTTGGCTTCTCTGTTGCTGTGATAAAACATTGACCAAAAGCAGCCTGGGGAGGGAAGGATTTTTTTGGCTCACAAGTTAGAATCTGCCATTGAGGGAAGTCGGGCAACAGCTCATGACAGGAACGTGAAGGCAGGAACTGAGGCAGACACTGCAGAGGAATGCTGGAGGAACGCTGCTCACTGTCTGGTCCCCTGGCTTGCTCAGCTGTCTGTCTTATATAGGTCAGGCCCACCTGTCCAGGAATGGCACTGCCCGTAATGGGCTGGGCCCTTCTGTGTAAATTAGCAATCAACAAAATGGCACACAGGCATCCTACAAACTAATCTGATGGAGGCAGTTCCTAAATTGAGATTAATTCTTTCTCATGTGTCTAGGTTTGTGTCAAGTTGACAAAATCTAATTGTGGCATTCTTAGTCTCTCTTTCTGGCTTCCTTCCATTCCAAAACACCCCATTTTTTTTCAGATCACATGCATCCCATTACCCCCTGTTTTCACTCCTCTTTCTCTCTCCCTCAGATCTCTTCCTCCCCTCTCATGGTCCCATTTCAGGTTTCATAATACAGATACCCACACATACACACATGCACATACATAGACAATGCACATACACACATGCATACATACATGCATACATACACAGAGATAGTAAACATGCATACACATATGTATACACACATAAACACAGATACACACACATACACACACACAAAGCCACAATGCAGCTTTTCTAAAATGTATAAAGAATAATGAGTAATCGGGATTTTCTTAACAAATAATGAAATGTAATTTGCTGTTGGAATTTTAAATGTTCACACAGTATTAAAAAGGTGGTATTGTCGCATGTAAATAGATGAGACAATAAAATAAATCATCTTGACACACATGAAGGTCATGATTAACAGGTGATAAAGATATGTTTTAAACTACATTTTTTAATGGTGACATTGAAATAATTTCCTATTCATGAGCTAAACAAAACTTTTTCTATCATTAGCTAGATAGTAAGTATTTTCAATTTTGAAAGCCCCAAGGACTTCTATAAATATTGCATTTACAGAAGGTATGCAAGCAAATATGTTACAATAAACCCTTATTTTAAACATGGATAGCAAGCCAAATTTGGTTTATAAGTCATAGTTTTCCAACTCCTCTGACCAAAGTTAAATTTAAATGAATTCTTTATGTAACAGAATTAAGCTACATATAGCTTTAAAATCATATTGTAAAAATTGAAAAAAACACTAAGCATAGCAATACAAAAAAGTTTACAATTTCAGAGTAAAGAGGTTTACTTGAACATATTAGCAGCCTAAATATCAAAACTAATGACTTGTATATTTGTTTATATATTTATTTATAGACAAACAGAGCAAAAGAAATCATAAACTCAAAAGGCAAGCTATAGTCTAAGATAAAATACTTGTGGACTGGAGAGATGGCTTAGTAGTTGAATGCTTACTATTCATCCAGCGGACTAGACTTCTGTTGCCAGCACCCAAATCCTGTGGCTCACAACCACTTGTAACTCTAGTCCAGGGCATGTGACACCCCCAACTGGCCTTTTTTGGCCACCTGCACTCACATGCAAACACACACACACACACACACACACACACACACACACACACACACACACACAAATAAATTAAATTGAATTAAAATAAATGAATCTTTAAAAATCCGTAAGAGCACAAGGCAAGAAATGGACAACTATACATAATACAGAGAGTTCTATAAATTAAGTAAAGATAAATAGATCTAGGTGCTATATCTATAAAGAATATAAGCAGACAATTTTCAAAAGTGGAAATAAAATAGTTGCTGCCTTACCTCCGTAAAGGTGCAGTAACAAAGGCTGTGGACTGGGTGCATTCCAAATGACTGATGTTGATGTCTGGCAGTTATGGAGGCTGAAAGTCCAACATCTGGTGTTATCAAGGTTGAGTCCAGGAGAGGGTTTCTTCCTGGTATCAGATTACTGATTTCTTAATGCATCCTGGAATGCTGGAATAAGGATTAAAGAGTTCAATAGGATCTCTTATGAGAACACTAATTCCATTCACAAGGACCTCATCCTCATCATCTAGTCACCTCCCAAGCAATCAACTTAGTCACATCATCACCTTAGTAGTTAAGATTTGAACCCATAGATGTCAGGGGCATATGATATTCAGTCCACAATACTGACTTCAGCTCCTGGTCCACTCAGAGTGGGAGGCAGAATTCTTCCAGTGCCTGTGGGTCTATATGTCTCTCAGTCTTTTCCTCTCAGTTTACCTCTTCTCGTTCCTTCCTAGTCATTATGCCCATCTTATTGTACCTTGGAAACACAAAGTATCCTAACTGGAGATTTGTGGTGGTGTTCCACACTCCCTGAGTGCTCCCACAACTCTCCCCTTGCTTCCTTCAAGCCTGCCCAAGGGCTGACATTTGAGAGACTCACTTCTGACTATATTAAGTGCTAGTACACATAGTTGACACAAATACAACACAACACACACACACACACACACACACACATATCCCACATGCACTATATATATATATACCAAAACACATGCCTCCAACTCCTCTCCACTTGTTCTTTTCTCCATAGTAGTTCCTTTATTTTTTACCCATGTCTGTCTCTAGACCATGAAAGAGTATAAGATCAATTATACAGCAGGAATTTTAACTGTGCAATTGTTCACTTGTTTGTTTGAAACAAGGTTTCACATAATCTAATCTGGCCTGGGTTGCTGGTTGTTTTTACTCTTTTGCTCCTTTAGGGGCCTCCCACCCAGCTTCCAAATAAATACACATGGAGGCTTATTCTTTCTTATGAATGCTCAGCCTTAGCTTGGCTTATTTCTTGTTAGCTTTTCTTATATTATACCATCTACCTTTTGCCTCTAGGCTTTTTCCTTTTCTTACTACTGTATATCTTACTTTCACTCTTACTCCAAGACTGGCTGGCTGGCTGGCTGGCTGGCCCCTAGCATCCTCCTCTCCTTGTTCTTGTTCCTTCTTTCCTCCTAGATCTTTTTCTTCCCAGATTTCTCCTATTTATTCTCTCTGTCTGCCAGCCCCACCTATTCTTTCTCCTTCCTTGCTATTGACTGCTCAGCTATTTATTAGATCATGGGGTGTTTTAGACAGGCAAAGTAATACAGCTTCACAGAGTCAAACAAATGCAACATAAAAGAATGCAACATATCTTTGCATCATTAAAACAAGTGTTCCACAGCATAAACAAATGTAACACATCTTAGAGTAATATTTCACAATAGGCCTGAACTTTCTATATAGCACAACCTGACTTTGAACTTCTGACACTCTGGCCTCCCCTTCTAGAGTGTTTGGATTAGTTATGCTTCACCACATTAATCATGCACTGAATATGGAGTTTAAGAGGGTTACATACTATCAGCTATGGAGAGCAGGTATAACCTTGTCTCACCATACAGCTTGGTACACAGAAGACTGCGGAATGGATAGTGCTAAGCCCCATAAATAACTGTGAAAATACAAATTTTTGAAGATCCAGTTTTTACAAATCAAGATTGCAAAATGAAAGAGTGTTAGAGATGAATAGTGTGATAACCAATGACTCAGAAGTCTACCTCTGAGGAAATTATTCCAATGAAAGGAACTTATTGATGTTGTCTAAATAAATGGCCATGACACCAAACTGCTTTCTAAATATTTGTTGTCATACGCATAGACAATCCTACTCTCAGCATTAATCAGTGAAGCTTTGTAGCATGAATCTTAAAAGTTCTTATTAATAAAAACAAACCCGGAGCCAGTTATTGGGGTGAACACTGGAAGGTCAGAGACAGAATGAGCCACAGCTAACCTCACCTGGAAAACTTCTCAGCTGGTCTTGCTTCCTCAGACTGGAAGCCTCTATGTCCTCATATCTGAATGCTTCTCCAGGCCAAATGCCTAACCACGCCAAATGCCTCTCCAGGGCAAATGCCTCTCCAGGGCAAATGCCTCTAGTTTCTGGTCCTCACGCCTTATATACCTTTCTGCTTTCTACTACCACTCCCTGGAATTAAAGGCTTGCTTTCTGGGATTAAAGGTGTGGGTCACCGTGCTTGGGTGTATCCTTGAACACATGGATTTCTGTCTCTGGAATGCTAGGATTAAAAGCATGTGCTACCACTGCCTAACCTTTAATATTGTGGCTGTCCTGTTCTCTGACCCCAGATAAGTTTATTAGCATACACAATATTTTGGGCAATACAATACCACCAAAAAGCTTCTCTTTGCAATGAAGAGAGGTGAATGCAAAAACTCAGGGCTGATTCAGTGCTGAAAATAAGTGATGGATGAGTTCTCACCTCTAAATAGGTCATCTGCACCACTCCTTCTGAGTCTCAGAACATCGAGGAAGGGATGGAAAGAATGAAAAAGTCCGAAGGCAGAGAAGGGCTGTGAAATTCTGTCTCCTTGACAGGACACAGCTCTTGCTCTCATGATTTCACAGCAATGAGTCTGCGCAACACTGGTCCTCTCAACAGTGGATCAGGGATCAGAAAGGGCTGATGTGGCTCCATACCATCCTGTGGAATGACTGGCTGATGATACTAAGCTATAGTCTTCAATTGTGTATCCACCAAAGAGCCCTCTAGGCTCCAATGGATAGTCCCAAGCCCAGGTCACACAAACAGTCCTGCTTAAAATTAGTGGATCACAAACCAAAACAAAAAGATGTGAATATGGAAATCTAATTTGAAGGGAAGAGGAGAAGGTCATAGGGTAGGGTGGAAATAAGGAGGAAGGTGAATGAGAGGAACCATAACACATTGTACACCTGTATGAAATTTTCAAACAACAAATTTAATAACAATTGTATAATGAAAACAACTTCCTTAGTCACAGAAGGTAGGTATCTGGATTTTTTTTTTAGTATAACACTGTTTATAATAGTGAAAACAGCAAAGTACTAAAAATTACAGAAATGACATATGAATATGAAAACTGTGGGCAAATCATAGAACAACCACCTTATTAAATGTTCCTCAGATGTAAAAATAAGAGTGGTATCTCCATATATTAATCTGAAAAGTTGCCCATGATATGTTTCCAGAGAAAATTGAAAGTTCAGAGCACACACTATAAGATTTAAAAATGTTTCTAAAAATTAAAAAAATGATTTTAAATGACTTTTATTTGCTTGATCACAAAACATTAAAGCACTGTATAATTGAATTGAAATAATTTTAGGGAATCTTCATATTGCTCTTCCATACCCCAAGTAATATCTCATAATAGGTTTTTGAAACTCTTAGTATAGAACAGTTTCATATCTTTTGAGAATTTTATCTATAAAGTCTCTCCCTTAGCAAAAGGATCTTGTTGAATTACCTTCAAATTATGCTTTCAACATTCCATTTCTACTCTATTATTCCTAGACCGTTTTTCACTCTATCTCCTGCATCATTCAAGCCTTCAAGACATAAGCTGTAGAATACCAAAAGGCTTCCAACAAAATGAATTTGATGTGAGTGAAACTGGGTGACAATTTCTCATCAGTACCTCAAAAACATAATTCAAGTTACACTTCAAAATGGAAAGATAGTTTTATTGCATGATTAATAAAGACACAGAATCCCAAATCTATGGGTAAAATTTCATGAGTTTTGGGCTAGAGAGATGGTTAGTGGTTAAGAATATATATATATATATATATATATATATATATATATATACATACATATATATATGTATATATATACATATATATATGTATGCATATATATATATACTGCTCTTGCACAGAACCCCATTTCAGTTCCCATAAGATGGCTCAGAACCACCTGTAGCTCCAACCCCAAAGAGTCCATTGCTCTCTTCTGTCATCCACAGGCACCTACACACAGGTATGCATACACATACACGCACAAATAAAAATAAAATATATCTTTTAAAATTTCAATGAAATTGGAAAGCTAATGGGTAAGGATTGAAAAATATATGATAAAAGGAGAAATAAAACAGAGAGACCATGTTTAGGAGAGTGAGTGCTATTTGAGGAGCCATAGAAATCTATAGACAGAATCAGGTAATGGAATGAAATACTGACTTACAGTTTGGGTCTTGTTCTGTTTTTACTCATAGAGTTGTCATATGCAGAGTCAGTTTCAAAGGAGCTAACAAGGAGGAGTTCCTTAGGGTGTGTACACCATGCTATGTACACCAAGTTATGGTATTTAGACATGCATAAAAGCAGATAGATGAAAGAAACATCATCTAGAATTTTCTGTATTAGGGAATGATTTTCTCGGGATAGTAGAAAAAGACAGAAGTCAAGAATGATTCTAAGAATTTACTCTGGCATTCCAGTGACCTTGGGCATTTTGATACTCAAGAAATTGGCAGGGGGAAAGGAACTTGGCAGTAAAGACCAAGGAATAAGTCCAACTCCAGTATGTAATGAGGGCAGAAAGTTCAGTACAACATAAAGAAAGCTTGAAGAGTAGCTACTGTCACAAGAGAAAGGGAGTGATTAACCAGGCCAAATTCTCCTGAGAGGTCATGGATGGAAAAGAAAGGCACATGACAGCCACTGTGGGCCAGGATGATGACAGCTCAGAGATAAGGCTCTTGGTGCACAAAGCCTGAAGCCCTGAGTTCAACCCCCGAGCTCCACATGAGATTGGAAGAAGAGAACTTACTCACAAAAATTGTCCTCTGACCAACTGGCACCAGGCACACATGCTCTCTCTCTCTCTCACACACACACACACACACACACACACACACACACACACTAATAATAATGATAATAATAATAATAATAATAATAATAATAATAATAAAAGTTTTTTTAAATGCTGAATTTGGGCAGAAGGAAGTTTGAAATACTTTTGGTTCAAGTTAGGGAATAATAGAGAGCACAGAAGCCAGGTAAAATCATTAAAAAACAAAGAGGACTTAAGAGAGAAGAGCAGAAGGGAAGCAGAGGCTTGAGGAAGCCACTGACAAGGAGCACAGGAAAGAGCTGGAAGGGGATATTGAGTCACCGCACATTTTATTCCAACTATGTCATACTCCAGCTTTTTTCACATGTATGATAGTGATGTGTGGGTGAGAAATGAAGACAAAGAGGAGAAGCTGCCAGAGCTGAGACCCCAAGTGCCAAAGGATATCCCGAACCTGACCACCACAGAGGTGTTGACCTGCAGCTCAGAATACCAACCTCCTGAGAGAAGCTCAGGGATCCTGAATGCACAAGCTGGCGCAATAACAGAGAGAGGGGAGGAGAGGGCTTTCCAGTGCGGAGGTGGGGTGTTTTCCCACTTGGCTGTGGGGCCAGCTCCCAAGGTGGAAATAAGAAAAAAAACACTAAAGGGAGGTGTTCAAGAAGCAATTTCTGAGACCAGCTAGGGAGCTAGTTCTATTGGTAAAGTGCAAAATAGACCAGCTCATGAAAGGACAAGGACCAGACAAACAAAAAGCTTAACACAGTGGTGTGCTTGTGATCCCACTGCTGGGGACACAGTGACAAGTAGATTCTTGGGGCTCATGAATCAGCCAGGTGAGCCCCAGGTTCCAGAGACAGAAAAGACAGCTGGCTGCTGAGGAATTACACTCAAGGTTGACCTCTGGTCTCCACATGCATATGCAGACACAAACATTCATGAATACTCACACCTATACATACACAGACACACAGACACACACACACACACACACACACACACACTAAAAAGAGGAAGAGAAAAGTGTTGTAACAAGAAAATACATCTCTGAGATGGAAACTATTTGAACTTGGGGTCTCTCAGGGAAGTCTGACCAAAAAGCACCTTTGTGGGCTTTTCTTCAGGAACATCCTGCACTCCAGAAGACACTGGATGGAGGGGATGTTACTGTCTTTATTATATAGGCAAGAGGGACATGGGATTTGCAAACACTGTGTGATCTTCCAGGTCCACCCAATCACAAACAATTAAGCCAGCGTGAAATGCAAGTGTATCTAACTTCAAAGCTCTTTCAGTGAAAATATTACTAATGAAATTTGTTTCTTTGCTCCTGTCAAAATACTTAGAACGGAGTACTTAGAATATGAGCGATATTAAGGTTTGCTTTTAGGGATGACTTCAAGGTCATGACGAACATGCTTCTGTATAAATGAGGGAAAGGTGGCTGGCAGGTGTAGCTGAGGGAACAGTGATTAATATGCATGACTTCCTGTGCTCAGTTGCCAGTACTGGCAGAAGAGAGGGAACGAAGGGGAGAGGAAGGGAGGAGAAAGAAAGAAAAGCCACCAGTGCTTTTGGCAAGCAATTATTCCATTACACCTTGATGGCTCTGAAATCTTTGTTTTTAGCTTAATTTTTAATAGACTTTCTTATCTTAATTGCTTAGATAAGATGGTAATCTCCAAATTGACCTGCAAGAAAGATACATGCTACATACTATCATAAAGTTGACAATATTTACTCAAAATAAATTTCTGAGCATGTATAATTAATAAGCCCAGGAATGGCCATCGCCTTGGGTAGTTAAACCCTAAAATCTAGCAACAAAACAATGTCAGAGAAAACAAATGCCTTGCAGGAAATGCCTTTAAATTCTCATCACCTTATAAATCAATCCAGGCAAATCAGATACGGCAATTAACATGCAAAATGCTTAAATTAAGTTCTTGAAGAAGCAATGTATGGAAATAGCAGATTGTCTTTCCACTTGCATGAGGCAAGGGACAGCAAAACATGCTGGATTTTGTTGAACTCTTGGTGCTGAACAAGCCCACACTATGGATAAGATACCAGTGAGACACAGGCAACGACAAATGCTCATGTCTGTGTGTGCATGTGTGCATGCATGTGTAGATTACATAAAACTGAACACAAGCCTGTATTGGTTACTTCTCTATTGCTTTAACACACATGACAAGTGCAATCTATAGAAGACGGAGTTTATGAGGTGTTCCAGTTCTGCATGTTTAGAAATATATAGAAGACAGAGTTTATGGGGTGTTCCAGTTCTGCATGTTTAGAGCCCATGACAGTGGAGTGAAGACCTGGCAACAAGGGCAGGAAGCTGAGGGGTCACACTTTCAAATCTTCAAATCCTACTCCCAGTGAAGTACTTCCGCCATCCAGGTCTCAACTCCCAAACAGCAGCACCAGTTGGGAATCCGTGTTCAAATGTTCAAGGTATGGGAAATGCCTCATTCAAACCAGCACAAAACCCAGATTTGAGCATATTGAAACATAGGATTTTGATTTATCAAAGCTCATAAGGAATTTCATTCAAGTTAATATTTCTAGTGCTTAATCAAATCAGTTTAAAGATACTAAAAGGTCACTAATATTACAACAGAGGTATTCAGTTTGACCAATCAAATGTAAGGTTTTCACTAATAACCTAGATACTTGTAAATTAATATAATGTGACTTATGACATGAGTCTTCTCAGCAGTAGAAATCTGACACTCAAAAAAAAATTGCAGGCCGTCAGGTCGGGAAGATGGCTCAGTTGGTAAAATATAGCTATTGTGAATAGAGCAGCAATGAACATGGCTGAGTAAGTACCTGTCTTGGCCTGAAGAATGGATAATAAAAGTGTGTTACATGTATACTAAAGAATACTGTTCAGCTGTAAAGAAAAATAAAATGAAAATTTTCAGGTAAATGGACGGAACCAGATAAGATCATATAGCGTGGGATAACCCAGACACAGAAGGACAAGAATCACAGGGTCTCTCTCATCCGAGGATCTTAGCTCCAAATCTTCAGGTGTGAGCACATAGCCTGGAGTAATTGCAGAAATGTGGAAAGTAGAAATGATAGAGATGGGGGGTGGCAATAGAAAGGAGAATATGTGATCTAAAGGGGGAAATGGGAAAAATGGGGGGCTCCAATTAAGGGTTATGGAGAAAAATAAATACAGAAGAAGGAGGGAGGAGAGTGAAATAACAGTAAGGATATCTAAAAACTCAATAACTACCTAAAATGCCTATAATGCGCAGTCTTTTTCTTTTGGACCACCAACCAGCTCCCAAATCATGACAGAGATTTCTTACTAGTTATGAATGTCTGGCCTAGCCTAGGTTCATTCCTGGCTAGCTCTTTTAACTTAAATTAACCTGCTTCTCTTTATCTACATTTTGTCTTGGGGATTTTCCCCATTCTTTCTGCATGTCCTACTCTATGTCTGTTGGCTGGTTTCTAAATGGCTGGCCCTGGGCATCTCCTTCTCTTTCTTCTTCATTCTCTCCTCTCTTCTTCTTTCTCTTGCCTAAATTTCCCCTCCTATTTATTCTCTCTGCCTGGCAACCCTGCCTGTCCTTCTCTCCTACCTAGCTATTGGCCATTCAGCTCTTTATTAGACCAATCAGGTGTTTTAGATAGACAAAGCTACACAGCTTCACAAAGTTAAACAAAGGCAACATAAAGAATGCAACACATCTTTGCATCATTTAACAAATGTTCCACAGCATAAATAAATATAACACATCTTCAACTAATATTCCACAACATGTGTGTTTGTGTGTGTAACAAAAATTAGTGAAAAAAGAAGCCATGAATTGAAAAAAGAAAAAAGGAGGGGAATATGGCAGGGTTTGGAAGGAATAAAGGGAAAGAGGACATGATGTAATTATGTTATAAATCTCAAAAGTTGAATAAAGCATTTTTAAAAAGCCAGGCTTAGTGGTTCATTCTCATAACCCCGGAGCTAGACAGGCAGACAGGTGAATGCCTGGGACTTGCCAGCCACCCTTGCCTTCTTGAAGAGCTCTGGGTAAAAGTGAAAGGTCCTGTCTCAAGAAAGGAGGTGGGGGCTGGAGAGATGGCTCACTAGTTAAAGCACTTGTTGCTCTGTCAGGGGATTGAGGTTCAGTTCTCAGCACCCACATCAGTTATTTCTGAACCATCTATAACTCCAGTTCCATGGTCCCTGATTCCTCTGGCCTCCTTGGATACCTGCACACCAACACACTAACATGCATATAAATAATTTCTATAGAAAAAGAAAAACAAAGTGGGCTGTACCCATGGAACAACAACCAATGTCGTCCTCTGGTCTTTATATACTATGGTGATGTTTCATTTGTACTGAAATGTGATTTTATTTGTATGTTAATAAATAAAGTTGCCTGGGGGTCAGAGCTAATAGCAAGCCATAGCAGAAGCTGGGCGGTGGTGACACACACCTTTAATCCCAATCACATGACAAGCAGATCTCTGTGTGTTCAAGGATACAGCCAGCGTGGAGACACATGCCTTTAATCTCAATACCAACCATAGAGACCTAGAGGTCTGTATAGACAGGCAGTGACAAGGAGGTCATGTGGTTGGGTTTACAACCAATGAGAAGGCAGAACAGAAAGTCAATAAAAGGACAGACACACAGGAAGTAGATCTCTTTCTGAGGGGAAGGATGGCAGCAGCAGCAAAGGGTAAGAAACGGTTTTTAGTATCAGCTCTTAGCTACTGCTATGACCTCTTTGCTATGACCTCTTTTTTTAACTGTGCATTTGGCTCTGTGTTTCTTATTTAATAAGACTGTTACATCTACAATACACACATGTACTTATTGTTGTGCACATGAACCCACATGTACATAAACACAAATGCACATGTAGTTGAACACTCACATGTACACATTCACATAAATGTACATGAACTATATTAAATAAAGTTTAATAGAGAGATGCACAGGTGCATGAACTTTACCATGATCTGAGTCCCCCATTTGGAAAGAGCCCAGACTGCTTGCTGTGTATGATCTGAGATGTAAAGGGACTGTATCATTTAAACTTGTAGCAAGGATAGTAAAAGAGATGTTGTTTAGCTTGCTCCCCCACTGTGAGACGCTATGAGGCCCTTTATAACAGCCTAACTCAACAAGGAAAATAACTTTACTTCCCTTATTTCACAGACAAGTAAACAAAAGCAGAAAGAATGTGACTGAAGCTGTTGGCTGGAGTCAGAGACCTACAAACTGGAAAGGTGAGAACAAAGATTCCCAGACTCCTAATGATATCCAAGGTCTCTTTCTGGCATCAGTGAGCCTATAGCCAAGACTACCTAAGAACACATATCAAGAAAGTAGAACAGATCTCTGGTTAGTCCTGGTCCTACAGGGCCTGAAACCCAACCTTCTTGAAAATCCTATTGTCTATGATGCAAAGCCATCATCCTCTTCCTCATTGATCAGGGCTTAGGATTTGGTAGAAAACGAGTACAAGCCTCCAAATCAGAGACCCACTCTGCACTGTGGCTCTCCTTCCCAGCCTTGTGTTTCAGACCCACACTTACCACCACTTAGTTCCCTAGTGTTGTGGAAGCTTCAGTTTAACCTAGGTTTCATCTGTGTTCATAGTGTGTGGAGTTATCTTTGTGGCTATGGGTACTTGGCAAATACGTCTATGTGCACATGTATACATCTTGCAGGTGGGGTGCTATTCCAGCCACAATGCTAATCTGTAGAAAAGGACATTTCTAAGGATCCTGTTTTGAATCTTGGCATCTATCTGTACTAAAACATCTTCGGTCACCTTTGGGTTCTTCCCAATGGGATTAAATTTTGCCAAGGGGATATTTAGAATGCACAGGCACCACTTTGGTTTGCATACCTGATAGCAGACCTTCTCACATCCAGGGATGAACCAGGGAGGGTGTAACATCCTACAATACACAGAGTAGTCCTGCACAGCAAAAAGGCATCTTGCCCAGATGCCCATGTAATGTTGAACATTATGTCTAGAGGATAATTTACTATGTTGAAAAGACTTATAAAACCAAAATTGGTTTTAACTTGTAAGCCATGAGGAAGTTGATAGTACCTTGAATATACCTTGTTAGCTAACTTGCCCAAGATGGACAACTACCCTGTGCAGTTGGGCTGGTCTTAAAAACTGCTGACTGTTGTAAAATCTTTCACTGCCTCAGCTATTTTTAGAAGGTAATGGGTCACAATATTAACAGGTTAACTGCTAAGTTTCATTTTTGTATGAAACACTTACTTGTTTGGATGGCTGAGGCAACTGCTAGACTTTTGTTACAAAATCAAACTTTGCCTGCACCTAGATAGGATATGAATTAGCTTGGTTTCCCCAAATTACAGCCTTGTGATTTTTGCCTTTAAAATCCTTGGACTAACAATAGCCAAGGCCTTACCTGGAGAACTCTCTGATTTGGTCTTTGAAGGGCTCTAGCAGGCCCAAGTATGGTAAACATGGCTCTGGCAGGCCTAGCCCTTCCCCTATTCCCTCTGCCTTGCTAAATGTAATCTAACTAGATTACATTCCTAAACCTAGCCAACAACATCTGTTCCCTATTTGACTACTTCCTCCTCCTGAGTCTGACCACCAAGGTCCAGCTATCAAAGTATTGAAGTCCAGTAATCAAAAACCCCCTTTTGACTCACCTAATTAACATGACCAATCAAAACAAACCAACTCATCATAACATGGGGTTTCCCATTTTTCCTTTCATTTACTGCCATATGCCTATGTGCCACTTGGGTCTCCTCCCTATATAGAGGAAGTTCTTTGTTTCTCTGCAGCAAATAGCCTGTTCACCTCTTAGTCTTCTATCTCTTGTCTTTGTCTCTTATTCATTGCCCTTTGTCCCTCAGGGGCAAATAATCATCCATTGTGCTGATAACTTGGTCATGGTCAGTTTTTTGTTGTTGTTTGTTTTTTGTTTTTATAATAAAAAGCCTCTGTTTTAATAAAATTAAAACTCCAGTTAAACTGGTAAATCACTGAACAACCCCAGACCCATAAAAGTCCAGATGTTCAATGGATGGGAAACGTCTACCACTTCTAGCCCTGAAAAGTTAAACATGTGCTAGGTCTACACTTATAGCACCCTACAGCACCCAGGACTCCCAGGCTCAAGGCTTCCACTGTCTTCTTCCAGATCAATGTCAGGAAACATAAATGTAGCCAAAACATTTCAATTCTGAGAAACTATCATAGAACATCAGCACTTGAACTGGGTGCTCAAGGTCTCTATTGTAGTCCTAGCAGGCAGCATGTGCCTACAGTGAGAGGAGCACTTGAGAGGCTGCAGCAAGAGGAGTGCTGTGTGTTTGAGGTCAGCCTGGCGACACAGTGAATTCTAGGCTAGATAAACTACAACGTGAGGCACTATTTCAAAATCCAAAGAGACAAACAGGACATTGAGAAGACCAAACAGATGCCATAACAGGCTGCTCAGTCTTCTGTCAGAGATCAGGCCTCAATTTCAATTTCCTGAGACTAAACAAGCAGTTTCTGAAAGAGCCGTGAACAAGAACAATCAATCTCCAACACCCCCTACAGCAAGGATCCTGAGTTGTTGTGGCTCACATACAGTGCACATACCAGGCCTGAGCCATACCAAGTCAAGGTAATGTCCAAATAAGGACAAAGCCTGTGACTTGTCCAGGCCTGCCCACAAACGGAAAAGTTGTAGCCTTAACCAGCCCCTGATTAGCTGTAGCCAACTAGAGCATACTATGATTGCCCAAAGTGTAAGCCAATCATATCTGAAATGACTTAACTGTCCTCGGAACTCCCCTTAGCTGTGCTTAAAAGGAGTCTGCAAGCTTATCTTGGGGTCATCGCCATTTTGTCTTTGTGTAGGATGGAATAATAAGCGTGTTTTTATTTATTTATCTAATAAATAAAAAATGTGCTGGAATAATAAACGTTCCCGTTGATTGCATATATGGGTGGTGGTCTTCTGTGAGATTTCTCCAAGCCCCTAACAGGCATCTCCATGGATTCTTTACAGTGAGCTCTTTGCATCTTATTTTTTGTTCATCCTCTTCTTGCATGCTCTGCATGTGCCCGTTCCCTTATCTAACCTCTATTTTCCATCCTCAAGTCTTTTTTCCTATTGCTCTCTCACCAAGGACCTTCTTTGTGCAACACTGACAATCTTTATGTGTCTTGAAGTGCCCTTCAGCATACCCTGCCTCAGTTTCCTCCTTTAGAAACAATCAGCGCTGCCTTCACCCACACTCTCGGGTCCTCCACTCATTATACACTGGTTTTCTCCTCACATTATCGTTTCTGGACCACATGCCTGGAAGATCCAAGAGTCCTCCTATATCTTTCACAGTAGACAACCCTAAATTATTGTTATATGACTAAATGAATTCATTAATATAAAATGATTCTTTAGAAAAATGGGTTTTAATATTTTTCTAAGTTCCTGGAACAAAGGAAGTACTCAAAAATATTCATGGAATGTGTGTGTAAATTAAGTGAGCAATTGAGTGAACTGATTGCTAAGAATACATACTGAATGCTGCCACTTAGCCAGGTGGTCATGGTGCACACCTTTAATCCCAGGACTCGGGAGGCAGTGGCAGGTACATCTCTGTGAGTTCGAGGCCAGCCTAGTTTACAGAGAGAGATCCAGGAAAGGCACAAAGCTACACAGGGAAACCCTGTCTCAGAAAAAAAAAGAATACATACTGAAACCCAACAGATCATTTTATTAAATAACACTGTATATCATCTTCAGATAAGTAGACACTGGTTGAATTTATGAATTCAGAAACTATCCATTGGGAAAAGCTATTTTCTGTAGGACAGCTGACCATGTGGTAGATATAAGACCAGCTCCTGGAAAACATTTGTTATTTTCTACACTAAATTTTTGAGAATCTGTAGATAAATCTACCCAAGTGATAGTTCTTTGAAGCCCATAAAGGAAATGTCTACTATGACAGAGGGGCATCGTCATTTATTTGGCTTCACCTCGTACATGACTTTTATATACAAACAAAGCAAATAAAGCCATGATACATTACTGATGTGGTAAAAAATTAATCTCTCTGCTTCAATGGTTAATGCTTATACAATCTTTAGGGCCCTGTGACTCTTGTAAGTTTCAGGAGCTTCCTAAGCCTTGTAAATTTAGTTTACTTCATGTATCTTAATCAATCTCCCTTTCCTCCCAAGAGAAAATGTTTTAGTTCAGAGGAAATCCCTAACAAGTGCCCAATCCCTATTGTCTTGTCTCCTGCTCATCCCAGGATTTCTCTCACACAGGAGGAATAAGCCACTCTGAATAACTGATTTGCATCAGTCATAGTTCTTTAGAGAAACAGAACCAACAGAATACTCATATATAAATAACAAGACATTTAATGTAGAAATTGGCTCACAGGAATCAAAGCTGGCCAGTCTATAATTCCTGATTTGAGCTTCAGTGAGATGCCTTCTGAGAATGGAGATGAAATCCTTAGTAGTAATGAAATTCTTCTTACTAAGCCATTTCAGTCTAGTGGGACCAAGACTATGAAGCAATGCTAACCGGGTTAAATTTGGTCAAAATCTTGACCTTTTCCAGTCTTCTAGGTTATACATCTCCTGCATGGGTGACTGTAATGTTACATCCCCTGTTAATCAGATTCCAAAAAGTCCTTCTCTCTATGACTCAGCTTCCAAGTAATCCTAGCCTGATTCTTTCACGAGTGAAACTCAAAATACCACTGAACTACAGCCTTTCTGCATTTGGGAGGCAAATTTACATTAAGATGAGAATTGGTGATAGCTTTAGAACCTACTCTGTGTTTCTTTTGTTTAAAGACACTTTCACTTACAAACAAACAAAAAACAGAAGTGCTACAGAAAATTTAGTTATCTTCAGGAAGATATTTGAGGAAAGAGACTCTCAGAATTCCTTCAAACTTTGGTGCAAGAACCTACCACACTAATTTTATGAACCTTAAAATGACTTCCTTAGTTGACATATCAATGACAGCATTCCCTTGTATCCTGGATGTTCCCACCAAAGCAAAATCCCATAGATGCAATTCTTTCTATGCCTTTTGGGTCTGTCAATAGCTCATTATTACCCATGAGATAAAAGTTGAAACTCCCAAGCCTGGATTTGAAGTCTCTTCCTAGTGGTCCCACTCACCCTGCCTTGCTTCAGCTCTCACTAAATTATTCTGGTATTTGTCTTTGACATGCCAAGCAGATTCTCACCCAGACTATGGCATGAGCTATGGACTTTTCCTGCCATGTATTCCACTAGTGCTTGTGAACCCACAGCTCTCACTCGTTCTCATGACTCAGCTCCAACCTCATTTCCTATGTATGGAACCAAGCAGTCACTCATCTTATTCTAGCTAAGCTGCTATTTCAGATACTATAGGCTGAGGAGCTTCTAAACAATAGGATTTTGTTTATGCCAGATTTAGAAGCTGGAAAGTGTGAAATCAAACCACCAGCATATTTGCCATATGATGAAGACCTGCTTTGTCACACATCATCTTAGCACTGTGTCTTCACAAGGCCTCTCTCACAAGCATCTACATTCCTCTGTAAAGGCAATAACCCCATGTGTAAGGGCTCCAACCCAGGATCTAATTGTCAAATGTTCTTTTGTTTGTTTGATTGTTTGTTTGTTTGAGACAGGGTTGTGCTGTCCTGGCTGTCATAGAACTTATTATGTAGACCAGGCTAGCCTCAAACTCAGAGACTGGCCTCAGACTTGGACCTGCCTCTGAGTGCCAGGATTAAAGGCATGCACCACCAGCACCCAGCTCAAATATTCTTACATTATTCATTATTATGTAAACTTTAATAGAAGACAAACATTCAGTCAGATGTCCTCTGGGCTCTTTGTCTCATCCCTGCCATTCTTTCAAGCTACTCATACACCTGGGCTTTATCGGCCTCTTTAATCCAGATGAGACTTATCTTTTTCATGAGTAAATGCTTCTTGAGTGCATGAGTAAATATGTCAATATATCAATTATAAACCATTGTTTTTGATGAATAAAGCATCTAAAATTTACATTGCCCACGTTTTTTAAAATTATCAAACTAAGGAAGGAGGAATATGCATATTCTTTTAAGAATATGAATTAAGAGATAAATACAAATAAACCTCCTGGTTTTCACAAAAATAAATTATATTTTCTGTGGATATATCCTAATGACTAAGGCCCAATGACATGGGAACTCCTGCATTCAAATTTCAACTTTAAATTTACTTCAGTGTCTTAAAACTATCAATGCCTACTTGTGGTTGATATATTGTGCACCCCAATAAACTTATCTGGGGGTCAGAGAACAGAACAGCCACTATAGTAAACATAGAGGTTAAGCAGTGGTAGCACATGCCTTTAATCCTAGCATTCTGGAGGCAGAGATCCATCTGGATCTCTGTGAGTTCAAGGCCATACTAGAAATAGTGAGGCATGGTGACATACACCTTTAATCCCAGCACTTAAGATTTTATGTCTTGCTTGGGAAAGACACATGTCTTTAATCCCAGAAAGTAATGGCAAGAAGCAGAAAGGTATATAAGGCATGACAACCAGGAACTAGAGGCCTTTTAGCTTTTAGGCTTTTAGCAGCAGTTCAGCTGAGATCCATTTGGGTGAGGAATCAGAGGCTTCCAGGTAGAGAAAACAGAATCGGCTGAGGAGTTGACAAGGGGAGGTTGGCTGTGGCTTGTTCTGTTTCTCTGATCTTTCAGAATTCACCCCAATACCTGGCTCTTGGGTTTTTTTAAGACCATTTAATAAAACCATTTAGAAATTTGGCTATACCTCCTTAAAGACTGATATTGACACATGGGGTGAAGGGTCATGTGAGACATTGAAGAAAGTATTTGAGGAAGAAAAAACTAAAAGGCAAATTCTAGAGACAAATATGGCCATTGTATAAGCATGTCAGGAGTATAGGCAGCTGAGACTCTTGGATGCTCTTAGAAAATCATTAAATTCTAATTAATATTGAATTAGGCTGTCACAGTGTCAGGCACCCCAAAGTGTTTCTTCTCAGATTAGAAATGCCCACCCCCTCCCGCTGCTCCTCCAGATGCTCATCCAGTGATGCTTTGCTTCTCGTTTGGGATGGGAGTTCCTGAAGCTTCCAAGTCCATGACAGCAGGTGTTGAAAACTCATTACCTGATGCTGCCTCAGAGAGAAGCTAGATGGGTAGGCACTCCAGTGGTCTGGCATTTGGAGATAGGCCTGAGACGCCTCACTCTTTCAAAGAACTGCTGTGGTGATGGGTAGGGCTGACAGCTGGTCACGGGATGCCTGTCTTTCTCCTGTAAACACTCCAAGAAGCAACTTCAAGTCAAATAAAAATTGGTTCTGAAACTTAGTGAAGAAATTTTTTCACATATCATTCTTCTTCATACTTAAAACTTCAGAAGTTAAATACCATAAAAACTTAAAAAAAATAATAAAAAAAAACCCTTAAGATAATGACATTAAGGCTTAAGAATGTTGATGTGAAGCCAGGGGAGTTGATTTGTATCAGCCATAATATTCTAGGGACAGAATCACCAGGATGCTCACAACAAATAAGAGGGTATTTATTATGGGAATTGGTGTCTATGATTTGTGGAGGCCAAGAATTCTTACGAAATGACATTTGCAAGCTGGAGAACCAAGGAAGTTTGTAGCATAACATAACCTGATGCAAAGGGTGAAATTTGTCTGTAGATGTTTTTAGCAGTGGCAGAAACTTTCATCAAAGTCCAAGAACCCAAAAACTAAAGGCCCAGGAACTCACCCCTATGTCAGAAGGAAGAAATCTAACCAGAAAGTGGTTGTTCATACCCATAATAGTCATACTACTACTGTATTAGTGAGTACATCTTCCTTAGCTTGTCAGTAATATAACATACATATTAATATTATATAATAATAGGTTTATAGTATATTTTGATCACATTCATCCTCCACCAATCTCTCATGTCCCCCTACCACTCCTGCCGATCCCCTTCTTTTCTTAACTAGTCCCATCTACTTTCATATATTTTATTTTTGTGTGTGAACCAATAAGTTTAACTGGGGTTACTTGTAGGAGCATAGGTAAGGGGTTATTTATAGGCACGTGGGCAACTTATCAGTTACTACACAGATGAAGAAAATGTACTTTTTTAGCAACATTAACTACCTGTAGATTCTCAACCAGGTGAAGGGCCTCACAAGCCCCTTCCTCCATGACTAAGTGTAAACAACACAGTCTTGTACAAGTAATCACTTTTGCTGAGAATCCAAAGGCACACTGTGCACATCATACCTAGAAGGTAGTATTCCACAATTCTACATGCTTCTCCAGCTCCTGTCTTGTCTCTGCCCAGTCTTCTGTGATGTTACCTGAACCTTGGATGATTTGAGCATTCAGCACACATGAATCCTCAGCACTTGGATCAGTATGAGTCTCCGAAGTAACCAGTGTCCACTGCAAAAAAGAAAGCTCTCTAATAATTAAAAAAATATTTAAAAAAAAACAAACACAGTTCAGCTAATAAAGATCCTAGCAATAAAACAAGAATGAGGAACTCACGTATCTCACAGCAGAAGATGGACATCCGAGGTAGAAAAAGATAAAATTTCCCCTTTCTTGTCTCTGAATAGGTGGGTGGACCCTTGGTTGGTTGGATGATTCTCAGTCACATGCTTGGCTGATGACAGTTGACCCTTACTCAGTCTGTTTACTCAAATGCTGATCATTTCTAGAAACATTCTCACAAATAAATACAGAAGTAGGTGTAACCAGCTTTCTGGTCATCCTTTCTCTCTCTTCCTCACTTCACCATACCTGAAGCTGACTCTAGGTCTAGTCAGTAGTTTCCAAACTCTTTCACCCTCTTCCACTGGACATTGGAGGTAGGCTTCACTAACTGTTATGCTTCTCTTTAAACCATGCATCCCTCTATCCTCCATACCCATCAAGGACTCAAGTGCCTCATGCTCCCATGGCCTGATTAATGACTCTTGTCACACTGTTGTCTTGATTCCTAGTCTTCTGGTGCTCTAGGTTACCATGTCTTCAGATTTCATGTTTTCTGTTCTTTGTCAAGCCCTGAGGACTTAGAATAGCCCTTTGCATAAAATGACTATGATTATTCAATATTCAGTAGTATATAAGTATTATGTATGCATGTATGTATGTATGTATGTATGCATTTACATTTGTGTATACACCCCTATGTGTGTTTTCATGTGGGAGGACACACATGTGTGCAGTTATATGAGTGCTTGTGTATATGCATATGGAGGCCAGAGGAGAGCCTTAGGTGTCATTACTTGGGTATTATCAACTTTTCTTTCTTCCTCTCTTCCTTCCTTCCTTCCTTCCTTCCTTCCTTCCTTCCTTCCTTCCTTCCTTTCTTTCTTTCTTTATCTCTCTCTCCCCCCTCCCTCCCTCTCTCTCTCTCTCTCTCTCTCTCTTTCCTTTCTCTCTTTCTCCTTTCTTTCTTTCTTCCTTCCTTTCTTTCTTTCTTTCTCTTTTTCTAGAGAGACAGTGTCTCTCACTGGCATGAAACTGACCAATTCAGTTAAGTCAGCAAGCCCAGAGATCCTCCTCTCTTTGCCGCTGCCTCAAGCATTGGAGGTACAGGTGAGTGCATCCATGCCTGACTTTTTATGTGATTGCTGGAAATCTGAACACAGGTTTTCATGCTGTGCAGCAAGCACTTCCACCTACTGAGTCACCTCTCCAGCCCCTCTTACTTTTTAGAACTTGCTTTTAAATTAACATATAAACATATAAGCAGTTTTCAACATGACATTTTCATATATGCTTACCTTTGGTTGATACTCCTTCCACACTCCTCCCCCTCACCCCACTTACACCTGTCTTCCCCCAGAAGTCTCCTTTCTACCTTCATGTCTTGTGTATTCTATTTCCTGCCCACAGCAGTTTCTCCCCACTCCCATCATGTGTCCTAGATTTTATTATCCTGCCCACTTCAGTTCTAGAATCCCCACCCACAAGAGTATTCTAAGGCGTTCTTGCCATGTGTTCATCATCACACTCCTAACTCCATAGTCTTTCAAGCCCGTGTTCTCACCTCAATTCCACTTAAATTTATTCCCAATGTATGTCATAGAAAGACGTTGGTCATTGGGCAGGGCTGGGGAACTTGAACTTCTCATATCCCCTGCTAAGATTCTCTGTCCTTCCGGAGGAAGTCCAGCATGCATCCCATCTTAGACTTTGATGCCAGCTCAGCCTTCCTTCTGCGAGTTCCTTCCTTCCTTCCTTCCTTCCTTCCTTCCTTCCTTCCTTCCT
>CABHPP010149179.1:4286-40884 GCA_902168425.1 Peromyscus attwateri | reverse complement strand
ACCTGAGGACAGCTAATGGTAATTGTGGGAGTGAGTGAGGGTCCATGAGTCTTATAGATCCTTGAGGATATGTAGGCTGTTAAAGGTCCCTTTCTATAGGCAACCCTAATGAAATTCATTGGCTCATCAATAAATGAATAAATACAAATATACCATAAAAGTAGAACTTCAATTTGTGTTACCCACATATTTTTGGTCTGGTAAGAAGGAACCATTTACAATAAAGTCCTTTAAAAACTATCTCTGAGTTCAAGGCTGGCCTGGTCTATAGAGTGAGTTCCAGAACAGCCAGGACTACACAGAGAAACCCTGTCTCAAAAAAACCAAACTAATAATAATAATAATAATAATAACAATAATAATAATAATAATAATAATAATAAATGGAAAAAGCAATGTACCCAAGAAGACTAGATGGACACTTAACTTAGCTCTACAAGGAAAGAAGAATGCAAAAAATGGAAAATACAGGTATGGTGGTTTGAAAGAAAATAGTCCCCAAAGGGAGTGGCACTATTAGAAGGTATGGCCTTGTTGGAGTAGATGTGGCCTTGTTAGAGGAAGTATGTCACTACAGGGGTAGGTTTTGAGGTCAGCTATGCTCAAGCTACACCCAGTGAAACAAACCACTTCCTGTTGCCTGCTGGTCAAAATGTAGGACTCTCAGCTCCTTCTCCAGCACCATGTCTGCCTGCATACCTCCATGTTCCTCCATGATGATAATAGATTGATCCTCTGAAATTGTAAGCCACCCCATTAAATGTTTTTCCTTTATAAGAGTTTCCATGTTCATGGCATCTTCTCTTCACAGCATAGAAACCCTAACTAAGGCAACAGGTATATAAAATAAACTTATTTTGTTGTTGTTGTTGTTGTTGTTGTTCTTAAGTTTCTTTAAACTCTGCTCAAATGATTGACATGTTGCCTGTCTCTAGTTTCGTTAGGCAAGCCACACCACTTCCTGGTCTCCTGGTATTCTTTGAGTTTGAAGGCTTTTTATTACTATTTCAATCTCCTTGTTATGGGTCTGTTTAGGTTGTTGACCTCTTCTTGGCTTAATTTTGGTTGCTTGATTTAATCTAGAAATTCATATATTTCTATTAGGTTTTTCAAGCTTAACAGAGAAGAGGTTTTAAAAATATTCCCTTATAATATACTGAAATGTTTTGGCGACTGTGGTAACATTTCCTGTTCCACTTTTATTGCTTATTTGGGCCCTCTCTTAATCTTTATTATTTTATTTTATTTTTGGTTAGTTGGACAAAGTGTCTGTCAATATTGCTTACTTTCTCAAAGAACCAGCTCTTAGATTCATTGATTCTTTGTATTGTTTTCTTTGTTTTCATTACATTAATTTCTGCCCAGTATTTTTCTTAAAACTATAAAACAAAATGAGACTACTTTTTGTTGATTGCATCATACAATCTAACAACTGCTTTTCTCCCAGGATTATCCTGAGATCCAATCCCCTCGCTTCTCTGGCTTGGCCCCATTATCGTCTCCTCCTTCATCCCCTGAGCCTGCCTCCTTTCTCTCCTCACAATCATATCAAACTTTTTGGTTCTTCAGATACTTTCAGTTTTTCCCACCTTTGGATCCCTCTCAGTCCTTCCACGGCAGGTTCTTCCCTCAGATGTTTGCATGCCTCACTCCTTCATATTAATGGATCTCTGCTTGAGTATCACTCTGCTGAGAGACATTTCCACCCTCTGTCTCAAAATGAGCAACCTCGTTGTATCTTGTTTCTCTTTGCCATCAATATAACCACTATTCACTTCTATTCATTTACTCTGCTCCCTTTCCTTCAAAGTACTACTACTGGTCAATGAAATAAATGTTCATTTAAGCCAGGCATAGTGGCTCATGCCTTTAATTCTAGCACTCAGGATGTAGATGGCAAATCTCTGTGAATTTGAGGTCATCCTAGTCTACACAACAAGTTCCAGGAGATCTGGGGCTGTATATTGAAACACTGTCTCCAGAAAAAAAATTGTTCATTTGTTTCCCCATTAGGTCTTTAGGTCTTTGCGATCTCTGATATATCAAGTAATGGCTTCCTGAAGGTGTCCACATTCTAATCCTAAATCTGTAGTTTCTGAATGTCACCTTATGGCCAGAGATTATTAAGAACCTTGCCCAGGCAAGGTAATATGCACCTGTAATAGTAGCACTTGAGGGACAGAGGCAGGAGAGTTGCCATGCTTCAAAGCCAGCCTAGATTACACATTAGACCTTGTTCCAAAAAATGATAGTAAAAGTGAAACGACAACAAATGAATTAGGGGTCTTGAGATGATGCACTTATCTTGGATCTTTCAGGTGACTCAATGCAATCATCAGCATTCTTATGGAAGGGAGTCAGGAGGGACACACACATGGATGGTGATGGCACAATGAAAGAAGAAGTACTGAAAAGAGATGTGCTGCTGGAGTTAGGGGCTGGAGTGATGTCCTCTGAAGACAGAGGAAGACCCACAAGCCAAGTGATGCAGGTAGCTTGCAGAGCTAGAGATAGCAGAAAGACTGACTGCCCAACTTGGGCAGTGAGTCTTTGCTGGGCCAGTGACCACACTGGCCACCAGAACTCCAAGTAGGTTGCCTGTCCATGGACCTCTTCCACTCTCTTGGTGCCTGTTCCAGGACTCTATCCCCAATACCTCTTCACCTCCTTATCCCCAACTCAGGTGGAGACCCCCCTGCCTGACAAGAGACCACACTGGCCACCAGAAGTCCAGCCTCCAATTTAAGTTGAGACTCCCTACTCAACCACAAGCCATACTGGCGAGATGACCAGAGAGGAAACAGAAATCAAGGAACAAAACACCCATCCAACAACGACAAACCAGGAAATCAGCACCTAGACCTCTAATCACCCCAAACCCAGACGCCTAGGCTTTAGAGTAAGAACACAGTCAACCACAGTGAGGGTAATATGTCACCACCAAAGCCCAGCTATCCTATGACAGCAAACCTCGAATATCCCAACCTAGCTGAAGCACAAGGAAAAGAACTTGAAAGCAATTTTATGAAGATGACAGAGGTCCTTAAAGAGGAAGTGAATAAACTCTTTAAAGAAAGAGAGGAAAAGACAAACAAAAAAATTGAAGGAAATGAATAAATTCCTTAAAGAAAGCCAAGAAAGAACAGTTGAAGGAAATGAATAAAACTGTTCAAGACCTGAAAATAGAAATAGAAGCAATAAAGAAAACACAAACTGAAGGAATTCTGGAAATGAAAAACCTAGGTAAGCAAATAGAGGCAAGCTTCACCAACAGAACACAAGAGATGGAAGAGAGAATCTCAGGCATTGAAGATATAATAGAACAGCTACATCGGTCAAAGAAAATGATAAATCTAAAAAATTCCTGGCACAAAACATCCAGGAAATCTGGGACACCATGAAAAAGCCAAACCTAAGAATAATAGGAATGGAAGGAAAAGAAGCCCAGTTCAAAAGCCCAGAAAATATTTTAAACAAAATCATAGATGAAAATTTTCCTAACCTAAAGGAGAAAATGCCTATAAAGGTATAAGAAGCATACAGAACACCAAACAGATTTGGACCAGAAAAGAAAGTCCTCTTGCCACATATTGATCAAAACACTTAACACAGAGAATAAAGAATATTAAAATCTGCAAGGGGGAAAAAAGCAAATAACATATAAAGGTAAATCTATTAGAATTATACCCAACTTCTCAATGGAGTCCTGTAGACTCTAAGGAACCACAGATGCCAGCCCAGACTACTATACCCAACAAAACTTTCAATCACCATACATAAAGAAAACAAGATATTTCATGATAAAGTCAAATTTAAACAATATATATCTACAAAACCAGCACTAATGAAGATACTAGAAGGAAAACTACAACCCAAGGATGTTAATCACACCCGTGAAAACACAGGAAACAAATAATCTCACATCAGCAAAACCAAAAGAAGGGAAGCACACACACAAATACATACACACAAACACACACACACACACACACACACACACACACACACACACACCACCACCACCACCACCAACAACAACAACAACAACAAGGTAACAAGAATAACCATCATTGGTCATTAACGTCTCTCAATAACAATGTACCCATTTCCCCATAAAAAGACACAGGCTAATAGAATGGATCCAAAAACAGAATCCATCCTACTGCTTTATATAAGAAATACACCTCAACATCAAAAATAGACATTACCTCAGAATAAATGGGCTGGAAAAAGATTTTCCAAGCAAATGGACCTAAGAAGTATGCTGGTATAGCCATTCTAATATCTAACAAAATAGATTTCCAACCAAAATTAATCAAAAGATATGGGGAAGGACACTTGATACTCATCAAAGGAAAAATCCACTGGAGAACAGGGGAGACCAGTTGGGGAGGGTTGAGGGTAAGAGTATTGAGAGAGAGGTCTGGATTCAGGGGGCTTTTGGGAGATGGTAGAAGACTAGTACAACAGGAACTCCCTGAAATCTAAGGATGACCCTAGCAAAGACTCCTAGTAATGTGAGATACAGAGCCTGAACTGGCCATCTTCTGTAACTAGGTCAGGCTTCCAGTGGAGGAATTGGGATACCAACCCATCTACAAAACCTTTGACCTATAATTTGTCCTGCCTGCAAGATGTGCTGGGGTAAAGGTGGTGGAGAACTTTCAAGAGTGGCTAACCAATGACCAGTCCAACTGGAGACCCATGCCATGAGACAGAGCCCATGCCTGATACTGCCTGAAGGATCAGGAACCAGAGACCCAGGACAGAACTAAACAGGAATGACATCATGTGTGGGCATGAATGAGTTTGACTTGGAAAGATCTAAGAGAAGAAAGATTAATTCAAATCCTCCCTGCCAGTCTCAACTGAGCAGCTCTTTGGGCAGCTAGCTTAATTAAGCAGCATTATTATGGGGAAAGTCAAACAGAGAAAAATTATCATGATGTCAATTATCTGCCTAGTGACTGAGAGGATACTAAATGAAGTCTGAAGTTTGTTGACATCTCAAAGCATAGGCTGGGGCTGGTCTAGTGGCAGATGTGTGTGTCAGCTGAGACCAATACAAGCACAGGCTTGATCAACTGGTACAAACAATTTCTTTGGATAATGTAGATGACTATCCAGTATAATTTTCTTTTAATGCCCATAAGAGATCAGATCCAAGATACCTCTGGGGTACTGTGGTGGTTTGAATGACAAGGACCCCCAAAGGCTCATAGAGAGTGGCATTATTTGTAAGGATTAGGACATATGGTCCTGTTGGAGTAGTTGTGACCTTATTGGAGGAAGTGTGTCACTGGAAGCGGGCTTTGAAGTTTCAGAAGCTCAGTCCATGTCCAGTAGCTCACCTTTTCTTCCTGCTGCCTACAATTCAGATGTAGAACTCTCAGCTCTTTCTTCAGCACATGTCTGCCTGTGCACTGCCATGCTTCCTCCATGACAATAATGAGCTAAACCTCTGAACCTGTAAGCCAGCCCCAGTTGAATGTTTTCATTTATAAGTTTCTGTGATCATGGTGTCTCTTCACAGCAAAAGAAACCCTAACTAAAACAGGTACCAAAACTTGAAGATGCTTGGTATGGTGTTTGAGCACAGTTGGTAGGTATCTTTCTATATACGTGGCTTTACCTCTTGATTATTTATGGTACAGTGATGGTCAATCTTGATTGTCAACTTTATGGGGTTTAGAAAGATCTAAGGGACACACCTCTGGGTGTGCCTATGAGGGTGGTTTTCAGAAAGGTTTAACAGAGCAAAGATGACCCACCTTAAATGAGCAGCAACCATTCCATGGGTTGAGTCTGAGACTGAATAGAAAAGGAGAAGTGGGCTGAGAATCACATTCATCTCTCTCAACTCTCAGAGCATAACGTGGCCAACTGCCTCATGCTGCCACAGGCATGACTTCTCCACCACACTAGACTGTACCCTCCAACTGAGAGACAAAATAAATCATTCCTGGGCCTGGAGAGATGGATCAATGGTTAAGAACACACACAACTCTTGAAGAGGGCCCTGGCTCAGTTCTCAGCAACTACTTTGGGAGACACAGCCACCTATAAATCTAGCTCCAGGAGATCAACGGCTTCTGGCCTCCAGGGGAATCCACACACAGGTAGCATACACACTCACAAATACACATGTACACATAATTAAAAGTAATTTTAAAAACTTTAAGTAAAAAAAAAAACAAAAACAAAAAACCCTTCATTCTCTTTGAAAGTTGCATTGTCAGATATTGTAGCAGATAGTTTTTTGTTTGTTTGTTTGTTTTTTGTTTTTGTTTTTATTTTTTTTAACTCTTTGGAGAGGCTGCCACACAGATCCCAAATAAAGACACAAAGACCTATTCTTACTTATGAATGCCCAGCCTTAGCTTGGCTTACTTCTAGCCAGATTTTCTAACTTAAATTATCCCTTTTCTCTTTAACTACATTTTGCCCCTGGGGCTTTTTACCTTTCCTTATTCTATGTATCTTTCTTTCCTTCTTACTCCATGGCTGGCTGTGTTGCTGGGTAGCTAGCCCCTGGAATCCTTCTCCCTTTCTTACTCCTCCCTCTCTTCCCTAAATTTCTCCTCTTATTTATTCTCTCTGCCTGCCAGCCCTGCCTATTTCTCTCTCCTGCCTAGCTATTGGCCATTCAGCCCTTTATTGGACCAATCTGGTGAAAAGTAACATAGCTTTACAGAGTTAAACAAATGCAACATAAAAGAATGCAACACGTCTTTGCATCATTAAGTAACACATCTTAAACTAATATTCCACTGCAAGGTATTTTGCACAGCAGTGAGAAAAGTAACTGATACAGATCCACAACGCAGTGTGGAAGTGTAGATGCTGCCTGAATAACTGCATTGTATTATGCAGGGAAAGATGACAAGACAAAGTCTGCATGTACTCATCACAGCTGAAATTCTTTTCAATCTTTGGTTGGTTGAAGCTCCATAGAACACACAGGTATGGGAAGGTGACTGCAGCTGGGGCTCAATACATAGACTGTGGAGTCTGACTGACCCAAGTTCAAAGTCCAGAGCCATCAACTAGCCGCATCCCCTTAAGTGCATACTTGACTGCACTTACTAACAGAGCTACTTTGTTAAGTGCTCATGAGAATTATGTTGAAATTGAAATGTCTGCAGAGTATTTGCTTCTGACATGTAAGAGGTACTCCATAAGCAGTCATTCTGGTAATCATCATTCCTTTTTCAAAAATGGCTTACTCAGCTTTGCTCCTAAAAAGAGTTGTTGGTACCTACAACACAGATCCCATATTCAATTCCTGAGAATTGACCCTCAGACCCTAAACCTGACCAGACTGCTGATATCTAAAAGTGCTCCAACCAGCTACTCATATGAGTACCTAACATCCTGTACTCAGGATTCATGGCTAAGGGGTGGCACTGGATACCTACCCTGTCACTGATTATCATGCTGAGTGACAGAACACAGACTATATTCAAGAAAGACATGCTAAATGGATCCCTAGAAGAAAACTCTTGAATTTCAAGAATGGAATAATATGGCCTGCCAGCTGGAATTTCAACATTGGCGTTTTGGTTCACAAGGGAAGCTGCATGTGCAGGTGGCTCCATAGGTGTTTTGTTTTCAGCCCTCTGTGGCTAGAGTTTTCCTGCCTGGCCCACAGTCAGGATAAATCTCTTTCACCTGCCAGTCCCACCACCGCTCAGACCCAACCAAGGAAACACAGAGACTTCTATTGCTTATAAACTGTATGGCCGTGGCAGGCTTCTTGCTAACTGTCCTTATATCTTAAGTTATCCATTTCCATAAATCTATACCTTGCCACATGGCTCGTGGCTTACCGGCATCTTCACATGCTGCTTGTCCTGGCGGTGGCTGGCAGGCTGTCAGTCCTTTCTGCCTTCCTGCTCTTTTAATTCTCTCTGTTAGTCCCGCCTACTTCCTGCCTAGCCACTGGCCAATCAGTGCTTTATTAGCAACACATTTGCCATACAGAATATCCCACAGCAGCCCTCCATGGCCAAGACTGTAATGTTTAACATGGAGTAGGAGTCAGTTTTGTAAAGTGCAAAGCCCAGGCAAAATTGTGTTTTTAGTAAAGTTTTTCAATAACTATTGAGCACACACACACCCTGCTATCAGAACACTTACTCTGGTATGAGCAGAAGAGGTTGGCAGCGCAACTCAGTTGCCCTCTACTCACTGGTCTTATCTTTACATGGTGCTACTATGCTTCATCTGGAGCTAGAGACTCTTGACAGTGAGTTATCAGCTACCAAATGTCTTGCAAAATTCAATGTTATAGAGAAACCCAAGACCTCACCAGCCATTTAGTGAATGTCATCCTTATAAGGAAAGATCACAAAGATATGATGTGATCGTTTGAGGGACCCCAGCATGGCACAGTATTAAGAGGATGGACTGTGAGCTTAGGAAGAGGGTTGAGAAGGGAAGGATGGAGATGGTGACTAAGAACAGGATGTGGGTGGATAGGAAAACAAATCTAATGCTCTACAGCATGGTAGAATGGCTGTGTTTGAAACGGTTAATTGAATATTTCAAAATAGCTGATGGAGAGGATTTTGAATGATATATTTTGGAGGTACCAATCATACTGGAAACTAAATACTGTATACATATAATGAAACACTGTATATACACATATATGTATATGTATAATGTATACTTATAATGAATATATATATATATATATATACACTGTACTCCACATATATGGACAATCACCATGCATCAATTTAAAGTAAAAATGTATGAATAAAATAAAACCTGAAGAGCCCTTAGGGAGCTGTTATCAACTTCTGAGGGGGTTCTTACCTACATGTGAAGAGCCTCCTGTGAACCGGGAACCAGGTGCATAAAATACTCATCTTACAAGTACCTCAGACTCGAACTGTTGGTGTCCAGAACTCTGAGCAATAAATGTCTGAGGTTTGCAAGCTAAACGAAAGCTGGGGGTATGAAACATAGCTCTAGTTTTCATTCTCTGTGTGAACGGGGTCACATCACTTACTTTCTTGGCACCTCGATGTCTTTATCTGTCAAATCTGATGAGTGAACCTAATGTGCTCTGTGCTGCTCAGGAGCATTGGCCATCATCACCTAGAGGCTGAGACTTGTCTGAAGAGTCATGATCCAGTTTCTGGATTAGTTTTGGAAAAATACCACTGCCACTTTTAAGGAAAATTAATGTGAGACAGCTGTCCCTCAGTGTTTATGGGGGAACCTGTGCACATCAAAACCCCCAGTCCTCAAATGTAGCATTTGCATGTGGCCTAACACATTCTGCCATAGGGAAAGCATCTCTGCATTCTTGTAATGTTGAACACAGTGTAAATGCTACTTTAGTTGATATGTTGTTTAGATAACAATGGCTAGGAAAGTCCAGGCGTGTTCCCCCCATGTGCAAGTTTTCAAACTAATTTGGGTCTGTAGTTGCACAGACACACACTCAAGGACCTTGGGTTGTAGAAGATCCTCTAGCTTCTACCTTAGTTGAGCATTTCTTTCCCTCATTTTGGAGGGAAACAGTTGTCTGATCTTGAGGACGTTCTGGTGACCCTGCAATGAAGCCCACACAGTGAGGAGCAGAGCCTCCTACCAACAACCACATAGGTGAACATCAAAGCAGGCTCTGCCTCTGACAGCTGGCCTAGCCTCCAGAGACACCCTATGCCAGACTCCCTCAGCCATGGAAGATCTTCAAAACAGGGAGAGAATCCATGTTTGCTGCATGGAGCTGCTGGGATGTGAAGGCCTTTGTCTCTCAGCAGTAAGTGAGTGCTGCAGCCTCTGATGACAATCGGGAGGATGAGGTGCTCCATGGTGCAGAGAAGATTAGAAGAGGCTGGTCATGTTGAATGGTCCCATCCACCGAACACACCACTGTGTGTGTGCAGGAGGCCTGAGGGGCTGTTTTCCAGGAGCAAGGAATGTGATCATCATGCTGAAGAAATCCTTTTCATGCAGACCTTCAACCCCTTCTTGTGTCTGTTGCCACCCACCAATTGTAACCATTTTTCCTTTAGTTATACAGACAGGATGGAATTCTTCCCACCTCGCATGGAGAATGTCTCAGGCTTCCTCACAGAGTGGAACCTACTATTCTGGGGGCTTAGAAAGAAGCATGGACACTATGCAACACAAATAAACCTATGGACGACCACAGGTTGAGAAGGTCTGTGTGGAGACCCGTGGCAGATGCTGGAGTGGATATACCTTGGTGAGTGTTGATAGTTTGAACTACCCTCCATCATTTAAATACATGGCAGAGCTTCTGTGTGGGAGGCTGAGGAGAGGCTGTGTCTGGAGAAAGGCCAGTAATTCTTAGCAGATAGCAGGGGAGTAGGCAGACGATGGTGACATACCTCAGTGTCCGGGGGCCACTGGCTCCAGGATACTCATGGATACAAAAGCTGCAGAGGCTCAGGTCTGTCACAGAACACAGTGTTTGCACAGAGTCCACACACACCCTGCTTTCACTTTAAATCACCTCTAGATGATAGACTACCTAACACAGTTACATGCTGTATAAATACTTGTTATGCTGTATTATTTGGGGAATAAAGACAAGGAAAAAATCTGTAGTGTGTGTGTTCAGTGCAGATTCAATGTCCCCTGCCACCAGTATTTTCCATTCATGGCTTATCTGCGACTGCGGGCCCCGCAGACAAATAGGGCTGACTGACATGCTTTTACCTGCTCTATCGCTTTTAAAGATCTACTTATTTTTATTTTATGTGTATGGGAGTTTTGCCTGCACATATATCTTATACCATACGTGTGTCTGGTGTCCTCGGAGGCCAGAAGAGGGCAACTGGTCTCTTGCAACTGGAGTTAGAGACTGTTGTTAGCTGCCATATGGGTGCTAAGATCAAACCTGGGTCCTCTGGAAGACCAGTGACTATTCTTGGCCCCTGAGCATCTCTCCAGCCCCTACCTGAGATATTTCTGAAGACCTAAACAGAGTGGACGGGGACTGTGACAAGACCCCAGAGTACCTGCTCTTTATGAATGAGAGTCTTGGTCAACAAATTATTAAGGACTTTTATTTTTGGTTTTTGAGATAAAATCTCGGGTATGTAGCCTAAGCTGGCCTTGAATTTACAGTGATCCTCCTGCCTCAGCCTTCTAAGTGCTGAGATTATAGGCATGTGTCACTATACCTGGTTTTATTGTACATTTTGGGAGTGAAATAGGAAATAAGATTTGAGACAGGTCGCCTGTCTGACCATAGCCCTGACCCCAGGCCTAGCTCCTGGAGGATTAATGCTGCCTGGTTTCCCTGCTGTGAACTAGCTGTCAACAAAGGGCTGTCGGGCTGCCACCAACTCCACAGGGGCTTCAGGAGACCGAGAGGATGTAAGGGTTGTGGGGGAGGGGGAGCTGCCCCAATCGATAGACTGAGTGGTTCAATAACTCATTTTGCTGCGGATGCAGTGAAATAAATAAATAAATACCTGGTTGGACGTTGAAACTGCCCATGCTCTGTGCTTCTCAGAGGCTGACTTGGTAGGCTTTAATAGCTTTGCTCGGCACAGAACATGGGCTGACTGTCCCAGCAGTGTGCCCTCTGTTTCCTAGGTAACCAAACTTGAAATCAGATGATGGCTGGAACTGAGGACCAAATCCATTTGTCCGAGGTACAGACGCGAGAGCGCAGACTTCACATAGCCTGAAGACGGCCGCCTCATTTACTGTCCCTTCAGGTCCTGTGTGACTGCTGCTCCTTTACTTCCCGCCCAGCACTGCCAGCCCCTTCGTCTTGACCCCAGAGCCCAGAAGAAAATGCCGGAGTTCCAATTGTACTGTCGGAATCAATACGAGTATGCTTCTTTCCAGGCTGCTTGTCATGAGAGGATCGGATGAAAAGAGCGGGCGATGCGCCTGGGCAAAGCTCTTTTGTGTGATACAAGGCTGAGCAGCGAGCTGCTGCCTGAAGCCAGGATCTTGGACCTGCTGTGCAAATCTGGCACTTGAAATGATTGTTCCAGGACTTTCCTCGAGGGAGGAAGAGTCCCAAGTACTGTAGTAGGTCAATCAGCAATTCTTCGCCTGTGCCTGGCTTCAGCTGAGAGTTACAGTAGTTAGCACTCTGACTCCAGGCAGCTAAGTTCGGAAGACAGGAGACCCTTTTCCAGCATCTTGCACCGCTCGGATCCCAGCAATGCTGTTGAAACTACCTAATAATACTCCGTGTTGGTTCTCCTGTTATAGATGGTGTAAACACGGATGGATAAATTTGAATAAATAGATGAATTTTAATGGAACTAGTGGTGAAAAAAAAAATCTCTCTGCTAATGTAGAATGTCTCTTTCCCACATTGAGTCCCTATTCTCCAAAGTTACAAGGGAGAGAAACACTTTCTCCAATCTCTGAACCCCTTGGACCCCAAAGGAAAAGCATCACCCACAAGTCTGACATAAAACTGATAATAAATGCTCTCCGGGTGAGCAGTAATATCATCATGCAACATAATTTGGCCTTATTTTAGAAATAGCTTTGAATTTCTACCTTTTGTATCATCAATGTGGTAAAATCAAACAACTTTCATTCAAGAAGTTTATCATTCAGGAGAGGCAGGTAGGCAACCCTTTTCTCTAAAGATGCAAATAGTGTAAAATGTTATGCTTTCCAGTCCATGCATTGCCTGTACTATTTGTTGCTGTCAACTGCAATGTGAAACCTGCTCTAGACAGCATTTGAGCTGGCAAGGCTGTAGTTTAATAAAACTTTATTTACAAAAACAGGTGGAGAGCCAGATCTGGCACATGGACCATAGTCTTCCAACTCATAATCTAGATGAGTCTATAGTATCAGGCACAAGAAATCAAAGAGGGAAACACACTGTAAAGCCATTTATTCTTTTTCTAGATTGGGTTCTTCATTGTACTAAGTTTCTCTACCCCACTTAATGACAGTACCATTTCTATATGAGGCTTCAAGTATTTCTGCAGTGGGAGAAGAGAGGACCAACAATTAAGCACTTGACCCAGACACATCACCTGACACGTCATGGTCCAGAACTCATCACCTGACCACATACCTCTATATTCAAGACTAAGGAGAATTGTAATCTGCAGTCAGACAGGAAGTTAGGAATAGTGAGTCACAATAATGTCTTCTTCATGACATTTCAGTTAGACCTGAGTTCTCTTTCAGGAGACAGCTGTTAAAAGGGCCACTGCTCTACCCCATAACTGAGACCTCTGCCCTCTGCAGAGACAGCAGGCAGAAGGCCACTGGTAAGACTGCCCTTGGCCCTGAACTCTGTCATGAGTTTGAAGCATGGTAATAAGCATAAAACACACCACACAACCAGGGAGATGGGCAGGAACCCCAACTCCTCCCATATGTAATGGGCAATGTAAATTCGGATGACTGTGGTATAGCCAAGTGTTCTGGAGGCCCAAGTGGGCCTCCAGGCAATTCGTCAATGAGAAGAATGTGAGCCTTTTGAGGATAAGGTGGGAAGCAGCAAACACAGCCTCCCATTGAGCAAAAGGAGAGTATACATTTAAAATGTAATCAGTTACTTAGACAGCAGTAGACAGCTGCCTAGGCATCGGCTCTGCTTTATCGCACTGTCCACCACATCAGCAACACCAGTGGTCCTCAGTTGAACTTCCCAATAACTGTAGGAGGAAAATAGGAGATGAATTCATTTACTAAAGAGGGGAAACTTGGGATTTGAAAAGCCTGGAGTGAAGCTGGCCGCAGTTGCTAAGGGAAGAGGCAGATGCACCTGATAAACTATGCCCTGTGCCATCCTGCCTCCACACCCTGGAGGGATGTACAAGACTCAGGCCAGCCTGGTGCAGAAAGAATTCCTGGAGCTGGTGCTGCATGGGGCTTGGGGAATGGGGACCTACTTAATGAAACAATCCATTTTGTCAGTTCTTAGGAATACTTACCTTCTCCCCTGAGACTTCCAAGAACTAATTAATACTAAATGCTTGTCAGGCCCTTTGCCAATGGAAAAGATTTGTTTAACCTGAAAGGCCAGAGTAAGCACAATAGAGGACTTTGGCTTTATTTTATAAACACCCTACGTGATGATGCAAAATGGCCTTGGCATGTGGTGTGGGAATGACCCTTTCCTGTAAAAGGAATAGCAAGATATGCACTCGCCTACTCATGTCCAGATGCTTAATCTGTCTGGAACCACATGATGATGTGTGAAGCCCCAGCATCCAGCTGAAGGCAAGAACTGTCTCCTACAAGAACCTTAACATCATGATGTCAGTGAAATACCCAGAAACAAGGGATAGTTCAAGCTCTCTGGTGAGAAAGACAACCAGAAGCAGAGACCACCTGCAGTTCACCAAATTGCCCAACTTGAAGGACATTCCCAAGGCTGCCCTTGCTTCTGCAGAGCCAGGGAACTCCAATCCCACCTCCAGTTCTGACACTTCCTTGAACACATTGAAAACAGCAGCACTCACAGCTCCAGTTTGTTACAGGAAAAGCACTGGGACCAGACAAAAGTGTGTCTACACAGAAGGCAGTAGGAAAGAGGGTTCCATGCCCATATATGGTACAACTGTTGCTCGTGGACCATTTCAGCGTCCACATATGACAATGCATAGCAAAGCTGATGTCTAGAGTGTTACATGACCAGTTGAATGACCTTTACCTCCAGTACCCTGGAAATCAACCAAGGGCCATCCCATTAACATAAACATTGAGGGGTGGTGGAGGAGGCTAGCCATGAAAGACAGGCTTTCTTGTTACTGTCACCCAGGGAAGTCTACAGGTTTAAAGATCAGATCACATCTGGAAGCAAGGGACAAAAACCACATCTCTGAATAAAACCAAATTCCTTATTATATAGGCTTGGGAGGAGAAGAATAAATCCCCATTGGATTTCCTTGGGGAGTTTCCTGGGGACAGAGGGATCTAGGCACTGGTGGACTAAAGGGCTTTGCTTATCCTTGGTAGATAAGACAGTGCCCCTATCCTTTCAGGACTGTGTATTATTCCAGAACATGACTCTAGTCCTGGACTCTCTTCTCTTTCCTTTCCACCTATGAATCTCATTCATCAATAGCTCAAGAGTTCTTTCAAGCTTCAAACATGTTTTAATGTGTGACAGTCACACACACACACACACACACACACACACACACACACACATACACAAAATGGCTACAAGCAAAATGGACTCTCATTTGTTGCTAGTGGGAAGCAAACTGCCACTTTGGAAGACAGCTTGCTTGGTCTCTTTAAACTAAACAGTCTGTAAACATTCTATTAGCATGTAATCCAGCAATCAATACTGTCCAGCAGCACTGAAACTTATACCCACACAAAAACCTACACATGGGTGCCCACAGAAACTTTATTCACAATTGCCAAAGCTTGGAAGCAGCCAAGATATCCTTCAACAGGTGTCAAGACAGATAACCAATTATCACTCATGACTTAAGAGATAAGCGCTTTTAAGCCATGGAGGAACCTTAAGTGCATATTACTACATAAAATAAGCCAATATAAAAGGTTTGCAGGCTGCCTTATCCCAACTATATGGCACTCTGGGAAAGAAAACTGTGGTGACTGAGTAGATTCTAGGGGGTTGGGAGAGGAAGGGCTGAACTAGTGGAATGCAAAGGATATGAAGACAGTGAAATGACTCTGTATGAGATAATGATGAGCACAGGACACCACAATTTGTACAAACTCACACAACGTAGCATGCCAAGAACAAGCCCCAGGTATAAACTGAAGTCTTGGAGTTACTGATAAGGAGGAGGAGGCAAGGAAGGCTTGTTATGGGGAACAAATAGGTCACTGAGGTACAGAATGTTGTTAATGGGGGATGAGCCCAGGGGTGAAGTGAGGGGTATGTGGGAAATATCTGTGGCTTCTATTCATTTGCTGAGAATCTAAAAATTTTCTTAAAAGTAAAGCTTCACCAAAAAATAGCTGTAGTGTCCTTAACATCCTTCTTCTGAGAGGTAGTCAGTCCACAAACCCTTTGCACTAAATCTGGGTAGGCTTGAGCATGCCTACCTATAGTGATACTTTATTTGTACTCAAATGTGATTTGTATGTTAATAAATAAAGTTGCCCGGGGGTCAGAGCTATTAGAGCCATAGCAAAAGCTGGGCAGTGGTGGTGCACGCCTTTAATCCCAGCACTTGGTAGGCAGAGCTAGGTAGATCTCTGTGTGTTCAAGGATACATCCAGCATTGGAGACACACGCCTTTAATCTCAATACCAACCATAGAAGACCTGGGGGTCTGTACAGACAGGCAGTGATAAGGCAGTCATGTGGTTGGGTTTACAACCAATGAGAAGGCAGAACAGAAAGTCTATATAAAGACAAACACACAGGAAGTAGGTCTCTTGGCTGAAGAGGCTAACTGCAGCAGACGGGTAAGGCTCTTAGCTCTGACCTCTTGGGCTTTTATCTTTGCATTGGCTCTGTGTTTCTTATTAAATAAGACAGTTACTTCTACATTACCTTTTGGGGCTAGGTCAGGAAAGAAATGTCATGCTTTCTTGGTTTCCTAGGGCACTTGCATTTATGACCCTAAGCTACCAAGTAAGGAATGTCACTACCCTGAGACCATCATTCTTGCAGAAGCCCAGGTCACCTGGAGAGCCATGATGAGTATTCCAACCTCAGCTCAAGTTAAGTCCTAACTGACATCCAGCAACATTCTCTGGCCATTGAGTGTGGAGGCTTCCAGATGGTTCCAGACAAATCCAGTCAACCCAGCCATGCACCCTTCCTTTTGAGGTCCCACCCATGGTAGAGCAAATGTAAGCTGTCCCTGCTGTGTTAAGGCCAAATTCTTGGCACAGTGAATCCTTTCACCCACAATGTCATGGGGTTGCACGCTGTATATTCTGATAAGTCACTGTTTGGATAGGGAGTACACATGTGCAAAAATCCCTGGCATTGCTCGAAGTTGACATGTGGGGAACTGGTGCTGTCTTATCCTGCTGCTGCCAGAATATCTCAACGCAAGGATTTGGGGAAGCAAATTGGCAAGACATATTGGAAGCCTTAAAAATATATGTCCTGTGCTGAGAATTTGTTCTAAAGCATAAGTTATGTATCATCCAAAAGGTTTTTTTTTCTTTCTTTTTATTTTTGGAGAGTGGGAACCCCCCCACATGATCTAATAGAATGAGGGTAAAGTAGATATAAGCAGATGCCAACAAAATACACCATGGTCTATCCAGATGTGGCTGCAGTGCTTCAGCCAACCAATGTCAGGCAAGAGCTTGCTGTGTGCCAGGTGCTGCTCCAGATGTAAGAAGCGAAGCACTGAAGAGGCAGATGTCCTTCCCTTGCAGAGCTCACGCACATGGGCAATAGACAACCAGTACCACCCATGTTCCATACAAACGTGTGTAGTTCCTTGAAGAACGGTATTGGGCTGCAGAGAAACATAAACCAGAGCAGAAAGACAGATCATACTGGGATCATGGAAATACTAGACAGGGTAGTTGGATAAGAGCTGGCCGTGGGATTCAATGCCTTGGATGAGATTGAAGCCATAGAAGACTTCTCTCTATGTTGGTAAAGGAAGAGTCAATGGGATTTGTCACTGTGTTGGGGACAGGGCGTGATGAAAGGACAGAAGTCAGAAGAATGAACTACTCGGAATGATGTGCAAGAGAAAGTGCAGTGGCCTGAGAAAATATTTAGGAAATGTTTCTAAGTGTTAAAGCAGGTTATGAAACAGCATGGCCAAAATGATTTTAATTTTGGAAAGGAAAACACATGTGTGGGTAGACACAGAAAATGTGCTAAAGGTTCTCGACTTCACTGTGGTTTCTTCTCAAACAGGATTTCAGTGGCTCTTATTTTCTTGTTTGCCTATCTAGTCACATCCCACATGATGACATTTTAAGACCCCTAAGATCCTGTCCCCCATGGTATCATAGTTATCTTGTATAAGCATACTCAATGGTGTTTGCACAATGACAGAAACCACTTTCTAATGTGTTTCTCAGAGCATCATCAGGCGATTCCTGACTTGATTTAGTTTCTATTTTTCCCAGAATTGCTTCAAGAAACAGGCTGGCTGTGCTGCCTGCTGGCCTTGAATTGATAGGCCTGGGGTAGGCTCAGGTGATTTTCCTGCTTCAGTCTCCCAACACATGCCCCCACAGCCAGAGGCGCTGATTTTCAACTAAGAAAAGTAAACCACTTATACTTGCTTCCCCTCCCTGTCTTCCAAACTCAAATCTGTCCAACTAGGGCTTTCTAGGATTTCCTTCCCTGTGGTTTTCCCTGTTTTATTAGTGGTAATTATGGCTTTAGAACTCCCACTTTTTCTTCTGTTCCAGCTTTAATGGAGACGGAAGACAGTAAACATTTAATAATTCTTGTTTCTAGAATCAATCCAAAGCAGGAGTGGAACTATGACTCAGGAACTCAGGGTATGCAATAAAAACAGTTTTAGTAGGGGCAAATTGAAATTTCAATTCACACCAAATGATTAAACATCAATGCAGTGTCCAGCCTGGCATCCAGAACAAGGGTGGATTCCATTTGGAAGCACCACACTATTGCTGCTATTGAAGATGTGTCCTTTGCTTTATTCAGTAAGGCATACATGGAGAAAAGTTAGGAAGTAGATGATGTACTTTACACCTTTGAGGTAACAGGTTGGTGGTGGGAGAGTAAGCAGGGAGGATGACTCCAAAAGTTGTGACAGCTAACATCAACCTAAAGGACAAAAAAGGAAGGATAAAGGTCCCTACAGAGAAGTGAGAAGGACATTCTAGGTTATAAATGATTCCAGCTTCTTTGGGGGAAGTACTCGTAGGGACGGACATTCAGCCATCCTCCTCTGAGGCTCCAATACTTCTAGTGGAGTAGTCATTCTCCCTGTTCTCTTTACCCATGGAAATTTCCTCTCTGTCTAACGTGAAAGTCCGTTATATCTGGGATCACTTAACTAACCCTTTTCTTAATGAACATCTGAAAGTGAAACCTTTAAGTGGCATGCATGATGATGTGTATGTGTTTAAGAAATTAATTTCTGCCGGGCAGTGGTGGTGCACGCCTTTAATCCCAGCACTTGGGAGGCAGAGGCAGGTGGATCTTTGTGAGTTCGAGGCCAGCCTGGTCTACAGAGCAAGATCCAGGAAAGGCACAAAGCTACACAGAGAAACCCTGTCTCGAAAAAAAAAACCAAAAAAAAAAAAGAAAGAAATGAATTTCTTTAGCACAACATTTTTACATTGCTAGTCTCATAGTTAGTGATTAAATAAATGGCTTCTACTTTGGTATTTAGTAAATATCTCTTTCCATTATCATGTATTCCCTTATGGGAGCCATAAATGGTATCATAAACCCAGCTGATAGGTATTTTTGTACCACCACCCTCCCAGGTTTAATCTGAGCAAAGCATTCCAAAGTGACTCTCAGGAAGGGGATCAGGAGAGAAATCACGTGGCATTCTAAAGGGGGTGGTTTACATACCCTGTAGGAGCGTGATGACATGTGTAGGGGTGATGACATGTCCCAAGGAGGGTTCATGCTGTGGTGAGCTTTGGGGCCGGATCTTCAGCCACCACTGCAGAACTGAGTTTTCAGAGGTTTCTCTGAGAGGGCAGCGTTTGGAGGAGGAGGAGTGGGGGTGATCTATAGGCACAGGGCAATGCCACGTCCTCCCAAACTGGGTGGAACTTGGCTTTTGGCGGCTTCTCTGAGAGGGTGGGGTTTGGGGAGGCAAGAATGGGGCTTTCTCAGCTGGGGCGAGCTGTTCCAGTCAAACAGCAGCACAGAGAATGGATCTAAGTTTCTTTTATGCAACAATTGGTAGAGACTCCCCATAGCATCCATTGGGGAAAATAGTGATTTCCTTCGTTTTTGAAAAAGTCTGTATTCATACAACACACATGAAGTGAGTGTCTCATACTCTGGACCTGGGTCTACCTAAGTTCTCGAGATTTAGAAATAGGTGTGAGGACAATTTTCTACCATCATGCAACTCTAGAGCCTCTGTCATTACCTGTACAGTGGAAGAAAATTATCCATTGAATAAGACTGAACACCTGACACCCATGAAAGTCTGCATGGATGCATGAACTTGGGAGTTAGTGGGGACCAATGAGCTTCCAGGCATGCCACGGGCTCGGGGTGGCAGGGGAGGCACTGAGTTCAGATGATTCTCCCTCAGTGACCACAGTGTCACCAACAGCAATATTCAGCAAATGGTCCCTGCTGCAGACTATAGAAGTGGGCTGTGCTACATACTCCTTGGGGACACAGAGTTAACTCAGTCACCCTTGTCAAGATTTGTATATAGGAAAGTGAAGACCTCCTCAGTTCCTTTCCCCAACACATACTTAGTCTCCAGTGCCTTCCCTGCCCTAGATTTGGTTCCAAAACACTGCTCACCATCTGTATTAAACATAGTTCTCTGGAGAAACAGAACTGATGGGTTATATACAGATAGATACAGTAAAGAGGGTAAGAAAAGAAGATACGGCAGTTTGAATGAGAAATATCCCCCATATATTTGAACATTTGGTCCCCAATCGGTGGCATTCTTGGAGAGGTTGTGGAACTTTGGGGACATGGAGCTTTGCTAAAGGAAGTACTTTACTGTGAGTGAGATTTGAGATTTTATAGACTTACCAATGCTTAATATCTCTGCTTCCTGTGTGTGGTCAAGATGTGGTCTGTCAGCTTCCTGCTCCTGCCACTCTGCCTTCCCTACCATTTTGAACACCTAGCCCTCTGAATCCACAAGCCAAAGGAAACTCCTTTTTAAATTGTCTTTGGAAATTTATCACACCAACAGAAAAGTAACTAATTCAGAAACCAAGAAGCCCCCTGACCTCTCATCTGCATGTCTGGGAAGCAGGAAGGTGGGTGATATAACACAGTGTAAATCTCTAAATCTTAAGGCCTACAAGTAGGTCTAGTGGTTTGGGGCCTGGTACCAAAGGCCTGATGATGGAAGGAAGGTACTTTAAGTACCAGAGTCCAATGGACCAAGGACCAGAAGCTCTAATGAAATACAGACAATGGCCATCCTCACTTAAGAAGTGAGAGAAAAGATTTAACAGTCCTCTACATTTTTGCTCTATTTAGACCGTTAATGGGCTGGGTGATACCCACCCACATTGGTGAAGCTAGGTCTTGTTTACTCAATTTACCAATTCAAGTGCTAGCCTGATACAGAAACATCCTCACAGATATTCTTGGAAATAACATTTTACCAGCTACACAGGAATGCCTTAGTCCTGTCAAATTGACACAAAGAATTAACCATTATGCCATCTGTTTTATTTAAAATCTACCTATGTTATCTTGCTTAATGTCTGTCTTCCTCCCTAACATGCATGCCCCATTAGGGCAAGGACTTTGACTGTTTTGTGCAATGTACTTCACCAAGTACACTTTCACTCAATAAACATTCAATAAGGAATGAATGAACATCATAATGCTGTGCCTAGATAATCACCTTCAGCACAGTAGACATGTCCAGGGCCCCTCCTGACTGGCAGCCCTTAAACACAAGCCTTGTAATGTTTAAACTAGCATATAACAATTGGGCAAAATATGAGTTTCAGTACATTTTCATTCAAGTATATCAGGTGCTCTGACCATCCTTGCCCCTTATTTCGCCTTCACCTCCCCCTCCCACCATTCCTTTCTTCAAATAATCCCCTTTGCTGTTTCCATGCTCTGTGTGTGTGTGTGTGTGTGTGTGTGTGTGTGTGTGTGTGTGTGGTGTTGTGTAGGGGTTGTAAACGAAGCTTTGTACATTTTGTCTCATGTAAAAATCCCACATGATAGGAATGCCCCAACTTTATAGAAAAGGAAAAGGAGACCAAAATGTGTAGTAGTTTGACCGGGGTCATATGAACAGAGTGAGAAAAAGGCTGGAAAGCTAATGCCATCTAATATAACATAATTATGCCAGCCTAAACAGTAGTATTTAATGTGAAATTTGGAAACAGATCCATTGAGAATGCATAGATTTATTGATATCTACATGTACATTTAATTACAGCTTGTAAACACTAGTGATCCAAAAAGAAAAATGCCTAGGACCTAGTCTAGGCTTTCTTTTGTGTTTATTTACCTGTTTATCCTCAAATTACTTCTGCAACATCAAAATGTGTTTAATAATTATTTATTGGGCCTCAATGATGTGTCAAGCTTGATGCATCAAGATACATTATTGAACAAAAATTATCCTTTGCTCATAGGGCCTATAATCTTACAGGGGAAAGAGATAATGAACAATAAATATAAGAGAAAAGTACATCGTATGTAGAAACATACGATGGAGGTAGGGAGCTGAGAAAGCTGAAGGGGTCCAAGAGTACCAGAAGGAGGAAACGAAGAGGAACTCTAGGCTGAAAGACTTACCCAGAGCAAAGTCCTAATTGTAGAAGTGTGCTAGTCATGCTTAAGAGTGGCAGGAGACCTGCCAAGGAGTGACCAAAGGGACAGAAGTAAGAGACAGTCAGTGATGTGAAGGTACCCCCAAAGGCCCCTGCTTGAAAGATTAGTCACTAGATGGCTGGTGGGAGATAGTATAACTTTCAAGGGGTGTGCCTAGTGGGAGCTAGGTCACTGGGAATGTGACCTTGAAGGGGATGTTGAGATCACCGATGGTTCCCATCTGACCTGTCCCAGGATAAAGCCAAAGTTCTCACTCACAAGGTTGACAGACACAATGCTGTAAGATTGTGTCTTCCTTTCCTGATGGTGTTGTGACCCCGTCACTGTGACAAAACTCCCAACGTAATAGATTTAAAGGAGAGAAGGCTTGTTTTGACGCCTTGTTTCAAGGGCCACAGCCATGGTCAAACGGCCTCGTTGCTTTTGGACCTGTGGTGACATAGTGCATCATTGTGGGAGCACCTGGCAAAGGAGGTGACTCATCTCTTAGAAGCTGAGGAATAAAAGCAAGTTGTGAGACTAAAACAAGCCTGGGTAACCTACTGAGACCCTTCCTCAAAAGAAAAGAAAAAAAATGAAAGAAAGAAAGTAAAAATGAATGTTCTACATAGATACTATAGACCCTGAGCACTCTAGTCAGAATTAGGTATCATCGCTGCTGAGTTTGAGGACCTTGAACCAGCCTCCTGCTATCTGCACACCACCAAAGGTATTCAGCAAATGGGGCCACTTACCAGACAACCCTGTCCTTCACAAGATCCACCTTCCCCTGCTCCTGCGGTCCCTAGACCACTAGAGTTCATTCTCAGCAGAGCCCCAGGGAGAGAAATTCAGTAAAATTACAAATTCAGTGATGAAAATGATTCATTTAAGGTTTTGAAGGGTTCAGTATGAACCCATGAGAACCAGAGAAACTATAGGAGAGAACCTTGAGAGGTTTGGGCCAGTCAGTGGGTAGCTCACAAGAGTGACTAGGGCATGGCTCACCCACTCTCATCTGTAACTTAGTGTTCTTACAAGGACAAATTTGTCATCCCTAATATGCTGGTCATGGATCACTTAAAGCTTGAACATATGGACAACGTAATCGGAAAAAGGTCCCATATATGGTTTAACATGGCATTGAGGAATGGGTCAGAGGTCTAAGAAAGTCCAGGGTTTGTTTATACACAATACCAGAGACCTTGAGCTGCTCCTGGGAGACCTGGAGAACGCATCCTTTATGGAATAGGAACCTCCCAGGTGAGGGGTCATACATATGGGGCATACATAATAGTAAGTGCCACCATCAGTAAAGAAGGAAGCACTGTGGAGAGCCAGAGGCCAGGGAGCAGAGCTCAACACTCAGAGGCAAGTAAATAAAGTGACCATAATGAGCAGCAAGGCCAGAGTGGCTCAGGGCTCTGGACAGAGGTGACAATGGATGGCTCTGTCTCTAGAGGTGATGTGGATGAGCAGACAATAAAGATCTTTCTCTACTCCTATAATCAGAAAAATATTATGGAGAGAAGGTGCACAGAGATCTGATGTCAACTAGTAAAAGGAGCTGTTATCACTCACCACCCATGGCTTGGGGATTGGAGGGAGGCTAGGTTCCCCTGAGAAAAGACTCCACAATATCACAAACCTTCCTAAGGCACTGTGTAACTTCATGCTAGGGAAAATGGAAATGCCCCAAGTTTTCAAGCATACAGAATCCAAACTGCCACCAGTACCAATAAAACCCAAGGTACCATGATGGCTGTGGTCAGGAAGGGGAGTGTCAAAGTCCCACAATGGATGGGTTTCTTGCCACAGCAGGCTCCACAGTGGACCTGAGGGTCTGCGGATCATCCTGTGGCTATTTCCTCAGTTCTGGATGCATCATTGAGATGGATGCACTCAGAAGCCTCCCTGACCTCTGGGGTAAGATTGAAGAAGGCTGGAAGGAACGGGTGGATGAGCCAGAAAGTGCTTTTCTTAGCTGAGATGAGAGACAGACAGTACTCCATTCCAGGTGGAATGGCTGATCCCAGCACCACTCTTGGAAAGAAGCAAATGCAGGGGTAGACAATGGCAGCCTCCCCAGAGGGCTCAAACTTCCCACCACATTGCTGGGTCACTCTAGCAGATGAACAACCTAGTTAACACACTACCAAGAATGGAGGAAATATAAACTGAATGAATAATGGATAGGGGTTTTTAGAGCTAGGATTATAGAGCTGCAAACACTTTCAAAAACAATGCAAGGTTGTCCTCTTTATCTGGAGTTTCACTTTATACAACTTTACTGATCCACAATTCATCAAGACCCCAAATTATTAAACAGAAAATTCTAGGAATAAATGACTTATAAGTTTTAAATATGTGTAATCTTCTGAGAAAATGATGAAAGCATATGCTGAGTTTTCATCACACCTTTGTCCAGTGTATCTATGCTGTGTATGCTACCCTCCTGTAAGTTACTGAGTAGCTGTCCTGGTTATCAGATCATCAGTCACAGCATACCTGTACATGTGTTCAGGTGGCCCTTACACAGTAGCTTAGGGCTGTCGTTCACACCATTCACCATGCCACATCCTGTCACCTAAGTAATATATCAAACCACTGTGAAATCAAGTGCAGTACAAGAGGATACTGAAAGAGAGGCTACATTTATCTAACTTTATCATTTGTATTTATATTTTAGTATATTGTTGTTATAATTGTTTTATTACTGGTAATTCTTATTAATATCTTACTCCCTGATTAATCTATCCAATGGGAGTGTATGTACTGGGAAAAACAGCACATACATGGTTCAATACCATCTTGGGTTTCAGGAATCCACTGGTTTAAAGGGTCCTTTGCCCCTTGGACAGTGGGGCATTGAATTACACTTTGAAAATCTGAAATAAGCCAACCGCCTTTTCTAGAAAGTTCTCCACTCGGTCATCTCTAGCAGACAGAGTCCCTCCATTCTTCTACAATACCCTGGGGGCGGGGGGTGGGGGGTGGGGATCACCAACACATAGGACCTTGTAAGGTGTTGTGATGCTGTACCACTTGACAATGCTGTCGATGCTTTCCAGCTGAACATCATTCCTAATCTCAGCAGAACTGGTAAAAGTTGACACGCTTTTATGTAATCCTTTTACAAACCTGAAGCTAGCTGGTAGTTCTTAAATTAGATCAGGTTCTTGATTAATAGGAATTAAAAGGAACCGATGATGGATGCAGTTCTTAATTGCAGTGATTTGTGCATGAAATTTGTGTTTGCTGCTCATGCAGGTTTATAATATCTACTGCATTTTTCTTTCTGCTAGGAGCTGAATTGTTTGCCTCATGCTCCAAAAAGATGAGGTCTTAACTCCCACTGCCTCATAATTTGAATATGTCTGGAAGAGGAATGTTGCAAAATGAAGATGAGGTGGCCCCTAAACCAATGTGACAATCTCTGATGGTGAATGCTTTTGTCAACTTGATGGGATCTGAAGTCACCTAGAAAGCAAGCTTGCAGACACACCTGTGAGGAGTTGTTTAAAATAGACGAGCCCCTAGGCATGTGTTTGAGAGAGTCTCGTGATTAAACAAATTGAGGTAGGAAGATACACCCTAAAAGTGGGCCACACCACTTCCTGGGTTTAGGTCCTGAACTGCACAAGGCAGAAGCTAGGTGAGGAAGAGCATTCATGGTTCTCTACTTCCTGACCATAGATAGGACATGACCAGCTGCCATCAGGACTTCCTTACCATGCTGGACTGCATCCTCAAACTGTAAGCCAAAATAATACCTCCCTTTTAAGTAACTTTTACCAGGGTATTTTACTATAGAAACAGAAAAAGTAACTAAGACAGTGTCCTTACAAAAATACAGTGTTTGTGAACACAGACACACACAGGGGAAATGTCAAGTGTCTGCATAAGCAGAGACTGAGAAAACAGACTGGAAGATGGAGAGTCAAAGGGACCCCTGCAGCTTTTGGAGAGGGCCAAGCCCTGCCATCACTGTGGTCTTGAACATCAGACCTACAAAACTGGACGTGTTGTTTTAAGGCACCCGCTTTGTGCTTCTGTTACAGCAGCCGAAAAAACAAATACATGTGTGTGAATGTTTTATCTCTGATGGAATACCTAAGATGTATAGATCAGGATAAAAATGTGTCACTGATTCTCACCCATTTCTTCTCTTTTGAGGGTCTATAATGGAAGTTTCTGAGTTGGGACTACGGTAGAGAATGATGGTACATATTTCCATCTTGGATGTATTTAGTTACAATTATAAAGGAGTAGCACTGCTTACAAATAATCCATCCTTATCCACCTGGGACTCAAAGGCTACCAAATTGAAACAAGCCCCTCCCTCCGTAGGGCTCAATAGATGCCCAATTTTTTCCAAGAATACAAGAGCATTATTCTAAAATTAAAATAATCACTAAAGCTGGGCGACAGAATACCTTTATGTGTGGCCTCTGCAGGCTCGGCTGTGCCAAATTTAATTAAGGGGCTTTATCTGCATCAATAAATTATTATCCAAGGTAAAATAAAAGTTATTCGATTTGTTCACACTCAATTTCATTTAGGTGTACAATTAGTGGTTTATGTCTGTTGCAAAATAATTCAACCAAGAAATCAATTTTAGCACCTACAAAAAAGCTCAGCCAAGCTATAATTACAATCTTCCAAATGCTAATTACATACAGTTTTGGATGGAAAAAGTATATGTATGTGTATACGTAATATCACTGTTTACCACCAAAAAAGTCTACTTGCATAAAACATGGGGAAATTATTTACATTATTTATGACTCTCAAAAGATTAAGATATTCCTCTTAGCGTCCCTTTTGGATCAGGCCACATTCATAATTAATTATTCTCCCTAGCTGTATTTGTGCATGTACTCATCCTGTGCAGTCAGGAGAAAATAGGCTAAGGCAGAGAACTCCATAGTGAGTCAGCGAGAATCAGAGATCAAAGTGGGAACAGGGACACCAGAAGAGCTCAGGATCCAGGGTTCCTGCTGTCCACAGTATCATCTTTCTTGGGTGGTCACTTCCCAATGCCACCATGTTTTGCTTGTGGCTTATCCCTTCCCAAACTCATGTTGACACCATTAGGTTAAAAGGAATTAATGCTGTCTTATGGTAGTTAGTTAACTTAGACAATAGTAAGCTCTCTTGCGTGGGACTAGTTAAAGGTTGCCCTTCATGCACTGTCTCTGCCACTAGTCTCCTGTTTTCCTACCATGGGATGCAGAGGGCAGTCCACACTGGGAGTCCAGCAGATAGAGCAGCTTGTTACTGGACTTCCAGCCTCTGAACCACGAACTAAACAGAAGTCTTTCCTTTAAAACTTACCCAGTCTCAGCTCTTCTGTAATTCCTAAGACAGATTAGTGACCAATGGACTGACTGATGAAAACAATATTTGGTTCCAAATAGGAAATTATATTTGTATTCCAGGGAGTCTATGAATCGACCAGATTTGATGAGGAGCCATGAAAAGAAAAACCACATTGCACAGGTTGTTCTGGCAGTCTTAATAGCTTCTAGATCATTCTGGGTAAATCATTTGGAGTAATTTAAGAATACAAAGTCAGTACACACTGAGTTTTGTTATTTCAGCTATATTGTTTGCCAAAGTCAAATTCACTGTGACAACCCTGACTTGCCCTGAGGTAGCAGGTCACAGTTTTTGAAGATCCAGCACTGGGAGATAGATTTGTATGTGGTTGTTCCTTTTGTGCTCATTTCAGAGTAGGGGTGATGGAATGAAAAAGGAGGCTGGAGAAGTGAGGTGCTTCCTCCAACCCCATACTGCTCCAGTTCAGCACGAGATACCGCGAGGCTGACGTTTACACTTCACAATAGGCTGACTGCTGCAGCAAGCACCGTGTATTATTGTTGTAGACTTGTGCATTGGCCCTTCCTTCCTGGGCTCTAGAAGCCCCTGCACCCCCCTTCTGTCCTTCTATGGTGCTGAGAAGAGAGCCCAAGCCCTACACCATCTCTGAGCTATATCCACAGCCTGAGAGAAACGTTTGAATCTCTTACAGGGAACTGCTGCCTTGAACATTGGGGAAGTTGCCAATTTACACCTATTTTAATTTTAGAATTTCAGGATTTGGATACTGAAATCCATGAAAATATGAGGTGAGTATTTAAAGTGAACAGTAACAAGTGTCTGTGCTTAAGCACTAGACACTGGTCTAAGCTTCTGCAAGTCTTCCAAAACAACCTGTGAGATTCCCCACACTGCAAAAGATGAGGCTGAGGCTCAGGCTGTGGAGGAAGCCGGCCCAGCCTCAGAATGGCTTGCCAGGTGTCTGAATAAAGTCTGTCCCACAACACTGATACAGTGAACCGTAAGACAAGGCATTTAAACCTCAGTTTAATTGATCATAAATAGTCAAGCAATAAAGATACAGTAAATAAGCAAAGATGTATAATCACTAAAGGACTACTTCTGTAATCTGGCCAATGGGTGTGCTTTGGCTGTCACAGTTCTCTGGCTGAAGAACACACAAACCCAGTGTCCTTCTAAGTGTCTTTCTTAGTTTCTTACAGATTCACAAGTTCACCTGATACAGCTGCTTCTCAAAAAACCAACCTTGGGTGCCTCCCTATGAGCTATTTGTCAGAGAGAGTCCAAAGTCCCCCCAAACAGTACAGGCTGTTGTCATTTCTCTTGGTTGTCCACCAGAACTAGATGGTAAGACCCTATTGACTAAGACACTATTGTAGCTGGAGAGTTTTCTCTCTGGTACCCACCAAGCCCCAGCAGTCCGACAGCCCACTTATAAAATAAACGCACAGACGCTTATATTATTTAAACTGTTTGGCCTAATGGCTCAGGCTTCTAGCTATCTAGTTCTTACATCATAAATTAATCCATTTCTATAAATCTATCCCTTGCCACGTGGCTCGTGGCTTACAGGCATCTTCACATGCTTCTTGTCATGGCAGCGGCTGGCAGTGTCTCCCTCTGCCTTCCTGTTCTCTCAATTTTCCTGTTAGTCCCGCCTATACTTCCTGCCTGGCTACTGGCCAATCAGTGTGTTATTTATTGACCAATCAGAGAGACACATTTGACATACAGACCATCCCACAGCACACTATACCACATCGGATATAGCACATGGAGAAATGAAGTTAGAACTCACCAGAAACTTTCTTCCTGTTGGCTAGCTTTCAGAGTGCTAGAAAGTGCTATGTAGCCTACTGGAGGAGAAATGTTATCATGGACCCTCGTTGCTACAATACTGACCAGCCAGGCAAGATGGCCCACAGTGCAATAGGGGTGTGAAGATTATGGGAGCAACCAACCACTTCCTGATTTGACTTGAAACTTGCTCCACTGGAGCAAATATAGGTGAGTGGGTGAAGTCCTAAGTGAATGTGTATTGTTGACATGGCATGTCAACAACTCCAAAGCCTCAGACCCATGGGAATTGACAAAGCCTGCCCTGGGTGAGACTCAGAGGGTTGATAAAACCTTCCTCTGGTCCAAGTATGAGTGTTTATGAATAACTGACCAATGTGCATAACAACAGCTTCCTCCTGATGGATGACTGCAACCTGAGTCTATTCCCCTACAAAGACCCCCTAATAAGATTAGCAAAGCCTGCCTCCTTGTTCAGCTTTATACAATAAACCTGCCTCTTTAACTCATACGTATGAGTTATATGTAACCAGGCTGATGTTGTAGTTGGTGACCTCCATTAAATCTAGTACAGCTCTCCTGACCCTAGCTTTTCTGTACCTATCTGTATGACTTTTCTTTCTTCATGACCTGGTGGCTCCAGTCAGGTCAATCCCTGAGGCCATGCATATGGTATCAAGAGAATTCATGCTTGACACTGTAAATATGGTCAAAAGCCCATGGAGATCATAGGCCCCAGTGGATGAATCAACTACTGTTATTTTGCTAAATGAACATATTGCCAAACTGTCTTCTAAATATTTATGCTTGTACCCATAGCTGATCAGTACTCCTCTCAGCCTTGGCTAGAGAAGCTTCTTTTTGCAGTGAGCAGCAGTTAATGCAGAAATTTATAAAACTGGTCAGAGTTCTAAGATTAAGTGACAGTTGAGTATTCAGTCCTAAATAGGATCTCTACACCATGCTTCCCTACTCAGCAAGGCTCAGAGACTATCACAGAAAAGGGAGTGGAAAGAATATAAGATGAGAGGATTGAAATGCTTAATGAACATGGCATGGCCATCGAGATCGTGAACTCATTGCAGCTGTGGTTACCTATGCAGGACCTATATAAGATCAAGCCAGCAAGGTAAGTCAGCGCTCCAAGCTGTACTAACTAATTACCACCACCACTCCCCATAAAAGAATATGGCATTAAGGTGGGAAAGCAGCATGTTGAAGAGGTGTCTTGGAGAAGTAGGAAAGGAGTATTAGGGGTAGATAAGATCAAGATGCACCAGATTCTTCAAGAAAGCTCCTTGTGCCTGTCTTCTGTTCCCTTGTGTTCTGTTTGTGGTAAGATCCTTTACCATGAAGTTGATCTTTATTACACATGTAAACTGTATGGCACAGAATGGCTGACTCCAGGCTCAATGCTATGGGGTAGATCTCGCTAACCAGTCTTCCTGGCATAATTGAAAGTTCACATTAACTGCACAAAAGCTTCCTGTTGCCTTCCCCCCACCCCTAGTAGCCACCGTTCTATTGTCTCTTCTGTGACTGTTCTTGGTGCCTCACGTGATTGGGATCTTGGAGTCCTTACAGTACTTGTTCTGTGCTTAGCTTCTTCTACTCGGCCTACAATCCTCCGGTTCATCCATCTTGTCTCAACAGTGGTATTTCTTCCTTTTTATTTTTACTTACTTATTTATTTTTATAATTACTTATTTATGTGCATGTCTGTCTGTCTGTTTGTCTCTATGTGCACCATATCTGTGCAGTTGCCCTGCAACTGGAGTTACACATGGTTGTGAGCCTCCCCAATTCACTGTAGGTACTAGGAACCAAATCTAGGTTCTCTGCAGGAACAGCAAGCGCTCTTAACCACTGAGCATCATTCCAGCCCCTGATTTCTTCCTTTTCAAAGGCTGGATAACATTCCGTTTTGCAAATGATCTATCTGTTATTTCTTTCTGTTGTGAACAGTGTTGCTGTGAGCTCGATGGGAGTGCAGAGGCTTCAACACTGTGATTTCAATTCCTTTGGGTATATACCCCAGAGTAGATTGCGGGACCATGGGTGCCTCTTTTTTTACCTTTGTGAGGGACTTCCACGCTATTTTCCATGGCAGCTGCACCACTTGGCCTTCCCACCAGCAGGAGAGAGGGGTTCTCACTGTGGAATATTCTCCTCCAGCAATACCCTTCTTCCCCAAACATCACAGGCCACCTCTATCAGCACCAGCCCGTTTTCAGTCAGTTTAGTGTCTGGGAGCTGTTTATCCTCTCAAAGCTCAAGAGCCCCCTTCTAAGGGAGCCTACAGCCAGCATCTCACAGCTGTTCTTCCCTGTCTGATATTCATTTCTGTAATCCAGCTATTAGATTAAACACAGTTGATTCACTCAAAACAAGAATTCAAAGCAAATCTAATTCTCTTCGTGTATAATTTTGAACAAAAATATACAGCAGGATCAGAACAGGTATAAATAATGAAGCAGGTAAACTGATTATGTGGCCAGCTGCAGGGGTTTATCGCAGGGTTCAGAGAAGGTAGCTCACGTGTTCAAAGAAAGTCAAGTGGAGAAGAACAGGCCATGGCCCCCTGCTGCAGTGGCATCTGACCCAGTTAGGCAAACAGCAGCAGCTATTACAACAGAACATAATATATATGCTAAAGGACCAAAATGAATGTTTCCAGGAACAGATGGAAAAAAATGTAGGTTGGGTAACAGAAGTGTTGGGTGATTCACACATAACTGGTTGAACAAACATACCCAGCAGGGCCTATTAATGAACAAATGTCAACAGATAGTGAGGTCTCTATCAGTTCTGCCCCCTGGTAGGATGCTCCAGCATTGTGATAAACGACCTGGGGAGGAAGAAGGATGGTGTAATTGATCAATCTGTGATAATATGAAACCAGGGACCATTATAAGTCATCAAATAACAGAACCAGAATCCTAGACACCTGTGATATGGTCCCAACTGCCTGAACAGTCCGCAGCATGGTATGTCCAAACAACAGGTGGAGATGTGCTTGGCATCACCAGACTGTATGTGTCACATGTATGGTGACCCTACTAGGACAGTGCTTTCAAATGGGAATTGTGAAGTAGAGCAAATTCTGTGATGAGGGACCAGTGAATCGGTGTAGCTAATGAAGCATCTAGCAGCTTCATCTAGGGAAAGCTAGCTAGGCCCTCAGTGTAGACACACCCATGTGAAAGACACATGAGCTAAGAAAGACTTCATCTGTTGTTCACAGGTATGTGTGCACATGAGGACATAAGCCAGGGTCTTCCTCTCCTGATCACCACCTTAGTTTTTGAGACAAGGGTCTCTCACTACACCTGGAGCTCATCAATTGGTTGGGCCATAACAAATCCCAGACATCCACCTATCTCAGCCTCCCTGGTGCTGAGATTCCAGGTGTGCATCACCACACCACCTAGCTTCTTGTGTGGATGCTCAGATCCACATGCTTGAGTGTCAAGCACTTTACTGACTGAAGTATCCCACCAGCCCCTTGACTGGATTTGGAATTACCTTGGAAACACACATATGGGGTTATCTATGAGAGCATTTCCAGAAAGCTTTAGCTGAAGAGGAAGGGCCCATCCTGAATGTGCCCAACACCATCTACATCTTGATCTGCAGGTAGAGACTGAGACTGGGCCTGTCATGGGCATTTAAAACCTCAAAGCCCACTCCCAGTGACACACTTCCTCCAAAAAGGCCACACCTCCTCCAATAAGGCCACACCTCCTAATCCTTCTAACCCAATCAAACAGTTCCACTCCCTGGTGACTAGGCATTCAAACACATGAGCCTATGGGAGCCATTCTTATTCAAACTGCCACAGGTGGGCTGCTGGCTTAGGATAGCTCCACAGCTGCTTCCTTCTCACATCACTGAGATATGTTTCACGTATCACAGAATTTGCCCTCTGAAGTGTATATTTCGGTGGTTTTCCTGATATTAATAGATGTGTGCAAACATGTTCACAGTCAATACAGGGCAATTTCTTATCACCTCAAAAAGGAGTCCTTTAATTCTCACCCCTTTATTACCTCTGCTAGCCCCTAGCAACTACTAATAGACTCTCTGTCTTTTAAAATTTACCTGTTCCAGACACTTCATGGGATAGACTCATCATGCAATACCTGGTCCTTGATGACAAGCTTATTTCCCTGAGTGAAATGTCCCCAAGTTTCGTCCATATTGTTTCTTCATTTTATGGTTGAATAATATATCATGATGTGGACAGACCATTCCCTGATTGATGGACATTAGGGTTTCTTTGACCTTCTGCTATCATACATAATGCCACAGTTCTATTCATGTCAAAACTCCCACGAGTTCTTCCCATATCTCACATAGTAATCCAGATAGCTGACATCTTGGCCTTGGCATTGTAGGCATTTCTTCCCAGAGCCTCTGCCATTCTCCCAACCTGACCACAGAGAAGCACAGGGGTCACAGGCAGACCAGGGCTTTAGAAGCAGACCACACTTCCCAGCTACTGCTGGGTTCAGCCAGGCATAAAACCAGCAGCCCCGCCTGAGAGTTTGGGGGAACAGTGAGGCCTCTTCCACCTTAGTTGACTGTCAACAGGGAGTCTACTGTGTTTGCACTGTGGTTACACACATCTGCATGATGCCTTTCTCCCTCAGCAGCTACCACTGTGGTGACTTTAGACAATTCAGCCAAACTGGATCAGAAAAGTTTTGTTTTTTTGTTTTGTTTTGTTTTTTGTTTTTGTCGGAGCTGAGGACCGAACCCAGGGCCTTGCGCTTGCTAGGCACGCGCTCTACCACTGAGCTAATTCCCCAAACCCCCAGAAAAGTTTTTAGCAGAGAACACTCCCCGAGCTGCAGAAGAAAAGCACCACAGCCTGGCAGCAGCCATTTTTCCCAAAGCAAGCCCTCTGTCTTAAGGAGATGTGTAGCAGGAATCTTAGAGAGTCTTATTAATAAAATCAAACCTCAGGCCAGTTATTGGGGTGAATGCTGGAAGGTCAGAGAGACAGAACAAGCCACAGCTAACCTCACCTGGCCAACTTCTCAGCTGATCTTGTTTCCTCAGACTGGAAGCTTCTGTGTCCTCATCCCAATGGCTCTCAGCTGAACAGTGCTGCTCAAAACCTAAAAGCTTAACCAGCCAAATGCTTAACCAGCCAAATGCTTCTAGTTTCTGGTCCTCACGCCTTATATACCTTTCTGCTTTCTACCATCACTCCCTGGGATTAAAGGCTCACTTTCTGGGATTACTGTCACCATGCTTGGCAGTATCCTTGCATTTCTGCCTCTGGAATGCTAGGATTAAAGGCATGTGCTACCACTGCCTATCCTCTATGTTTAATATTGTGGCTGTTCTGTCTCTGACCCCAGATAAGTTTATTAGGGTGCACAATAGATCGGAGAACACAAAACCACCTCAGAGATGCCCCTTTACCCTGTGGAGGTCCTCTTTACATTCCTGGGATCTTGAGTTTCGGTCTAGAACTGGTTGCTTCCATTAGTTTCCTATTGCCACTGTGACAAATGGCCACAAATGTAAACTTAGATATCCAGAAATCATGCAGGCTTATTATCTATCAGTTCTAGAATTCTAGAGGTCAGGAGCCCCAAAGAGTCTCCCTGGGTTGGAGTCAAAGCTCTGACAAGGCCATGGTCTAGCCTGGAAGCCCTGGAGGAGATGATGGTTTCTGGCTTCCTCTAGCCCCTCACGCTGCCCATGTCCTTAGCTCCAGCTCTTAGGAAAATTGTCTCCTTGAGCAAACTGCCACCAGGATCCTCTGCGTACTCTCCACGAGGCCTCCTCTTTGGTCTGTAGAGCTGAGAAAACACTACACAGTTGTGACAGCTCAAAGCACCTTTCTAAGACGACCTTCACCCTCTTCTGAAGTACCTGCCTGAGAAAACTCACAGCTGGCCCATGTCTCCCAGCCTTGGTGAGAGGAGCCCCGCCTCCAGCAATCACACAGCTGTCCTGACGGCTTGTGCACAGATGAACCCTTAGTTATTTTACTTTCCTGGCTCTGTTGAGAGCCCACATGTTCCCCTTCTTCTTGAACCCCCTCATTCTGCCTTTAAAACGCCCATCCACCTCTACACAAATCAGAGCTGAGTTCCTGGGGCATGTTCCCTTGTTGTGGTTGTTACTGTTGATTTAAATCTGTCCCAAATGCTCTAATTCACGGTCAGCTCTGTGTATCTTTCTTAGCCCCATTCCTCCAAGGCAGCCACAGCCGCTCCAGTCTTTCTCCTGTCTAATTAGCCTGACTTTCTGAGATTGCTACCACATCCCTGACTCCCTGCTTGCCTGTTCTACTTACAAGGAAGGACCCTTGGGATCTCATGGTCCCCACCCTAAGTAATCACCCCTAGATAATTAGTGCTCCCTGTCAAAGTCTGCTGATTAGCAACTTTAAATCCACAGGCAACTAATTGACCCTTGTGGAATAATGAGAGCCACAGATCCAGGACTAGAACATGGACACCTTTGGTGATCATTTTTCTTCCTATTATACCAGCCCCCAATTTTATTAAGGTGTAGTTGAGGATTAAATATTATACATAGTTAAAGTATAGTCCCCAATGATTTGCTATATAGATACCCATGAAATAGTCACAACAAAACCAGCAAGTACACCCTGCCCCTCATAGTTCTTGTATTTATTGGCATGGTGAAAACCAAGGTCTACCTTCTCAGCAGAGTCAAGCACACAACACAACCCTGCTAGCTGTAGTTACAATTGAATTCTGGGATTTACTTTACACAACTGAAACTGTGTACCTCTTGTTCAACATCCCTCTACACCCCTCTTCCTCCTGCGTCTGGTAACACCCCTTCTACTCTGTTCCTACAAGTTTGACACTTTGGGATTCCTCATAGAAATGAGAAGATGCACTGTTAGTCTTTCTGGTCCTGGCTTTTTTCACTCAGCACAATGTCACCCATGTTCTATGGTCTGCAGGCTGCAAGAGTTCCTGCTTCTGAGAGACTGACTTTATACATATAAGTGAGTAGACCACAGTGTGTATCCATTTTCTTTACCCATTTGTCTGTGAGTGGACGCGTGGCTTGCTGCTTTTTGTATGG
>CABHPP010149178.1:21620-46856 GCA_902168425.1 Peromyscus attwateri | reverse complement strand
GCTGGCCTGGAACTCCTTATATAGACCAGGCTGGGCTTGAACTCACAAAGACCTGCCTGTCTCTGCCTCCCTTCGCTGAGATTAAAGGCATGCGCTGCCCACACCTGGCTTGAGTGTTATTTCTTAAGAATATTCTTTCTTGGCATTACAGTAGGTACCTGGACAACTCAGTAAATGTGACATTGCCATACTACTTTGACCTTCCATATTAGGTTTTTTTTGCTGGTTGCCCAGATGTGTCGAGCTGGGAATCCAGCGTGGGGCCAGCGTGTACCTGGCAGTCAGACCTAAGACAGCCTTAAACTCAGTAGATCTGGCTCTGCTGTCAATTTCTCTTGTTATTTACACAGTTAGGGTAGGTGATAGAGACCCGCTTGCTCAGCTCTGTGGGCTAGGTCGCTTTGACAGTCTCTGAGAGCTACACTCAGGTCTTCCACATCGCGATTACAGTAAGGGTTTGGGGGTTTTGGCCAGCCTGCGGAAAGGGTTTGAGCAGCCCGTGGTGAGAGAGGAACCAGGGAAGTCTAAAGGAGCAGCCAGGAAGAACTCTGGAGCCTACGGGGCGCAGGACTGGCTTCTTCATGGTCACCTGGAGCCCGCGGCAGCCAATCGGGGCGCAGCCGTGTCCCCGCGGCCAATGGGCAGGTGGCGCGGCGCTCCCCGCGGCTATAAGTGCGCGCGGCCGGAGGACAGCAAAAGCGGCGCGCAGCGGAGGCGGGATGCTCAGGGCGGCCGAGCCCCGAGAGGCGCGGGTGGAGGCGGGTGGTCGCAGTCCCTGGGCAGCGCCACCCTCGCAGTCCAAGCGGCTCACCTCCTTCCTCATCCAGGACATCCTGCGGGACCGCGCGGAGCGGCGCGGGGGACACGCGGGCAGTCCACAGCACCAGCCCCAGCTAGACCCGAGGAGGGACCCTGCGCCAGAGCCCGAGGAAGCAGGAGATCACGTCGTAGCTCTGGGGGGCCCGCCAAGTATCCGACCCAGCCTCGCGGAGACGCCGGCTGAACCCGAGACAGGTAAGCGGAATAGACCTGGAGGCGGGCTTGCTGCGCTGGAGAGGACCGCTCCAAGGCTGGTGGCCCCGAGCTCTGGATGCAGGCATGCAGGGCCCATGGCCACGGGAAGGACTTCACCACACGGAGCCACCTTGAGCATCAACCTTGAGGGCCACTAACAACTTTGCCATTAGTTTGACTCTTTTCCAGTAACTCCAGCCAGTTACCACTGGCGACTAGAACCAACGAACAATAAAAAATAATCCACTAATATTCATAAATCAAGCCCACCCCCAGGCTCCCTTTGTATCTCCATGCCACAAGCCATAAAATTATGGATGTCCCTTTAGGTCTTTAGAATAGCATCATGTCGGCTTTTGTCCCCTACCCCCTAGCCTCGCCCATTCCTTCTCATGCTGGTACCTAAGCCGCAGTAACAGAAAGGGGGTTGGGACAGAAGATGAGCTGGCCACCAACCCAGGCCTTCTGGCTCATCCCCACAAGCCTTAGTCACCTACTTAAATGTCCCTGTGATGCCTCGGTTTCCCTGTTCGCGTCTCCCACCTCTCTTTGCTACCCACATCCAGGATCCGGGTTTCATTGACACAGGACAACATGGCAGAAAGTTTAACTGTAAAACACTAAGCCCTAGGCTTAGTCCACACTGATTATTAGAAACGAATACATAGTATAAAAACCTACTCACTTCTCTTTCGGAGTAGCTCCTTAGTCAGGCGAAAAAAATAAATGAAATGTATCCAAGATGACAGTGGGCTGTTTGTTCTCTGGCCCAAAGCAGAAAGGTGGCTTGAATTCTGGGCTAACATGTAACTTTTTCCCCTCTCCCCTCCTCTGCTCTTCTCCAGATGGGCACTTTGAGACTTATCTGTTGGACTGTGAACACACTTCAGGCGACTTATCAAGCACCCCCCAAGTCCCCAAGCAGCCTCAGAAGCGCTCCAGGGCTGCCTTCTCTCACACTCAGGTGATTGAGTTGGAGAGGAAGTTCAGCCATCAAAAGTATCTGTCTGCCCCTGAAAGGGCTCACCTGGCCAAGAACCTCAAACTCACCGAAACCCAAGTGAAAATATGGTTCCAGAACAGACGCTATAAGACTAAGCGAAAGCAGCTGTCCGAAGACCTGGGAGTCTTGGAGAAGAGCTCACCTTTGTCTTTGCCAGCCCTGAAAGAAGACAGCCTGTCCAGTACCGCATTGGTCTCCATGTACACCAGTTACCCCTACTACCCGTACCTTTACTGTCTGGGCAGCTGGCGTCCAACTTTCTGGTAACAACAGATCAGATGAGAGCTGCGTAGATCAGAAACTGCCTTCCCTGGGGGTCTCTGGGAAAAAGCCAGAATGGCTGAGGTCAAGGAGTCGGAGCAAGTGGTGTGCAGACCCAAACGGTTGGGGGTCCCCAGGGAATATTCCAATTCTTCTCTGGTGGGCCAGTGGAAGAGCTGGAGCAGTGACTATTTTTAGTATCTAGTCACGGTTCCAAGTGTTCTGTAGGTCACTGCTCTCTGCTCCCTGTTTGGAGAGAGTCAGACAGGTTCGTCTGTTTCTAGAACTTAGCGTGACTTTGGATGCAATGGTTACATGGTTCCTAGGAATTCTGTTGCTGCACCTCCATTGGTCTCCCATAACTGAGTATCATGAAAGGGTCAAGCAAAGGGAAGAAGGACCCTTTAGCTGAGGATGTCCTCTTCAATTAAACTTGGGTTAAAAAGTCTCTTGTTGGCCTTGGACAATGGCCAGAGTTTCTCTCTGCCCTTGTAAACGTGAGGGTAAATGGAAGATGTGAAGAAGAAAAAACAGACCTTAGCGATTGAGGCAGGTTGGCACGGGATGAAAGGGGGTGGGAAGTGGAATTTTTAACCTCTTACCCATTTTGCAGTGGTACATACTTCAAGGATTTACAGGGCCGCTTGAGAGGGCAGGGTGCACACAGTGTGGGGTTTAAGGCAAGCTGTGTAAACAGTTTGCCTGCAGGGGTGGCCTCCAAACAGGCTCTTCCTGTCCCAAACAAGGGCCCAGAGGGTTTCCACACTCCAGGTGAGCGCCTCAGTTGTGACTGAGGGAAGAAAAGGCCTCTGCCCACCCTTCCTGCCTTCACCATGAACTTAAGAGTCAGGAGCTTTCAGGTCTGTATTCACACTTCCTTATGAAAGAGGTGCCATCATTTTATAACAAAGAACATTCCTTCCTTCCTTTCTTTTCTTTTATTTGTTCTTTCCTACAGAACATCTCAGTTCAGGCTTTTTATCTATACATGCCTATCTTATTTAGCTTAAGATCTGCTCCCCCACTCTCAAGTTTTATCTTCTTTTGGTTTAAAACAAACAAACAAACAAAACCCTAACTACAGACAGATTATAATTTGGCCTAAAGACATAATTTAAAAAAAAAAAAAAAAACAGCTAGCAATTCTTGTTTCTTCCCTTCAAAAATACTCAGCATCAAATCCTTATTCAAAGACACAGAGTTGAAGATCCCTACAGCTTTCACAGGACTTTCTGTGGGCTATGAGTTCGAAGGCTTCAGCCTTGGGGTCCTGGGGATCCCCATAGGCAGAGGAGGTTAAGCCTTGTCCGGTTTTCATGCGGAAGGAAAAACAGTAGAAAAGAAAGGGCTGGTAGTACCGAGGGGTCTAGGGGAGATGGAGGAGTCCTGGGCAGGGCAGGGCTGTCAGCCCAGGCCAACCAACAAGCCAGGGGCTGAACGTTCGGCGGGAAGATGCTCTAAGGAAAGGGGAACTGTATTCAAAAGGCACCATCCTTGCGGCTTCCATCCACAGGCAAACGGTGTAAATGCTCTGGAGACCTGCGTTCAGTGACTTACCTAAAATGGTAAAAGAGTAAAAAAGAGAAATGTTTGCCCTTCCAGTTCCATCCTGTTATCTCAGGTAACCGGCTAGATGGGAGATATGGGAAGTGGGGCACAGCTGTTACAAACGAGGCTTTCTGGGGCCAGGAAATCTCTTTATCCCACCACTCCGTTCTGTGCCGTGAGAAATCTTTTAATTTCCTCCTTTTAAATGGGCCAATTTACTGCTGGTGGCAAAACTGCCAGAGAGAGTTGATAGAAAGTTGGCCGCTAGCACCCCGTTTTTTTGTTTTGTTTTGTTTTGTTTTGTTTTTTCTTTTACAGCCCAGGCCCCATGTTAAAGTATTGTGTGCTGCCACTTGCCACTTGCTGCTGACCTCTGTGGCAGCACTAGACTGCACCAAGGGCAGAAGAGTCCAGCTCACTTCTCCTTCTTGTCCACCTTTTTAAAGTCATCAGTGAGTGCTGGCTTTTCTCTCTGCTCCCACTCTGAATGGAATCCTCTTCAGCATGTACTTCCCCCTACCTTTAACGAGTATGGTGGACTGTGTGTGGCAAAAAAAAAAAAAAAGAAAAAAAAGAAAAAAGAAAGAAAGGCTTGTGTTTAAAATCATTTTAACTCCATTTGCTTTCTCCCCACTGGAAGTAACCATTCACCCACACCTGAACTGGTGGGAAATATTTGGCACGTAAATCTGCTGTCTCGAACATCTGAATGGGATGGTGCCTTGGACCATATCACCGGGGTGACCCATCTCTGTCCTATTTCATGAGTCAGTTAGCAAACCCCACTGGGATCTGTAACATAAAAAGTTTGTGACCTGAAGTTTGGTAAAGCACTCTAATCAAACTTTATTTTTCTATGTATTTTTTTTTTTGCAACATGTGAGTGTTTTTAAAATAAAGCCTCTGTGTTTTTATTAGACACCTGTGTGTGGTCTTCAGATTCTTACTAACTGGTTTCTTTTTTAGTGCATTTTCCCAGGGGCCGTGTTCTCACAGCTCCTTTGGCTGGCCTGACAAGCCCAAGGGCCACCAAATCAATCAAAGTGGCAATACAGCACGTAGCCAATGAGGGCCATTCTTTCAGCAGTGGCTTGTCCTCCCATCCTGTTAAATCAAGGGGAGGGAAAAGACATTTCTGCTTGTGCTGAATAATCACCTGCAGCCACTGTTACTGCTATACCTGTAATCCCAGCACTCGGAAGGTGGAGGCCGGAGGATCAGAAGTTCAAAGCCATTTTTTTGGCTACATAGTGAGTTTGAGACCAACCCACTACATGAGACCCTATCTCAAAAATAAAATAAAAAAAAATCTCAAAAATAAAATAAACAGTCTTGTGTGTAAATGAAGACTTTTTATGTATTCGTGGCCCTTGAGGGAACAGCACAATGGCCACAGCAATTTTCAAAATGTCCCTTTTCCTGTCTTCCCTGGCTCTCTCACTCCTAAACTCGTCACCTGTGTCCAAAGTCCTGTTAACCTCTGGTAAGTGATGCCTCCTCCGAAATGAAGTCACAAGTCCACAGCCATCCCACCCTGAGGTGCCCAGTCTCCTCCGAAAGGGGATTGCAAGTGTCGATGATAAGTTTTATTACTGCGCTAAAACGTGTAACAGCACACCCCACCCGCTACACTTGCGCCTTCCTGAAGCCCCACCAAGTGCCTCCTGCACCTGACGGCCTGTGAGAGTTGGTGGTCTCCTCCCTCCTTCAAGGAAATAAAGGCTTAAGGGGGAAGACGCCTACTTTAGGTAAAACATACCATAATTCAAAGTGTGCCCTAATCCTTTAAGTACATTGTACACACAGGTGGGGCTTCTTGCAGCAGCCACGAATCATGAGGTTTAATTTGCACAAATCTGTAGCCACCCTCCCATCCCATAGAAGGCCATTAACTCTCCAATTACAAAGTCTCTTGCAGCAAATTAACAGATGTCCTCTTTTTTTTTTTTTTAAAGTAAACCATTTAAAAGTAACTAATGCCGGAAATTAAACAAACTCTCCCATCTTTAAAGAAAATCCCCTCTGCCTCCTTTTTTTTTTTTTTTTTTTTTTTTTTGTCCTATTTCCAACTTTCCCTAATATCTTTGCTAAGATCACGGCCATCCCCTCCCCCATCGGATCCCCTTGGCATGCCACATACTTATGCCACTTGAAACACATTGTCAACCTGCCTTTCAGTTTACTTCCTGTGGAAGTTTCTAGAGCGGCAGAATTTTGACGAGTCTGATGCCACTGGCTCTCCCGAAGCCTCCCTTAAGAAGACTTTTGTGGCCATAAGGTCGAATATGTGTGGGAGGCCTATATCCAACATTTATTTTTCCTTTTAACTGTACAAGTCAAATCACTTTCCTAGGATGATATAAATGCCACTCCCAGCCAAGCTAACCTAGGAGGCACAGCATCCACAAAGAGAAGGTCACCTAGATCAGGTGTCCTGGAAACAAGCCCTATGATGGAGAGTTGTACATGAAAACTTTGAGGATCTTGGCAGGTGCACCTGGAAGGCACTGAAGCAGGTAGAGCTGAGGAGAGCAACTCTAACTTGAAGTTCATCACCACTCCGTGCAGCTCGAAAGCCAAGAGGTCTCCTTTTGAGAAAAGTGGGATGGGACATTTGACCTCTGCATCAGCTGCATCCTGAAGATGGGTGGAACCTTGAACAGTACGGTTTCTTTGTGACTAGAGCAACAGCCACTAAGGGACACAGTGGCCGATCATATGAGCGACAGTTTCCTCAGCAGCTGGTCAGGAGTGCATCAGCTGAGGAGACCTGGTTGTACACCATGGAACCCACTGTGAGTCATGGGATCCTTTTTTCTGGTCACCCTGAGGGCCCCAGTCAGTGACATTCTTTACACTATCGAACTTGGTGTCGGGTAGGTCAGACTGAGCTTGGAGTGAGTGATGACTTCTGCACCCAGACATCCAGACTCTGTTCTTTCCATGGCCATCAGGAACATGTCACCAAAGCATGTTTTTCAATGCCAGGAGTAATTTACTGCTCACGAGAAAGGGCATGAACGAGAGTCCTGGGACACAAATGGCTCCTAGTTTAGCCATACACTTGGCTTCCCTGGGGACTTTCCCAGACAGAGTAGCCCACGAAAAGCCTGATTCAATGTCTACAAGGCTCTGGAGAGCCTTCAGGTATATCCTTGACTTGTGTCCTGAGCTCATGCTGGGTGAGAGGGGAGGCTGAAAGCACAGGGTTAAGACCCAGCCAAGCAATTTTATCTGGTCAGTCTCCACCTATTTCTCCTGAGTTCAATAATGGGAGAGCCTTCCTGAGGAGCTGATGGGTAAAGAGGAAAGGCACAGTCACAGTCAGAAGTCCCATATGCTCGACAAACAACTATAAGATACTCTCTGTGGTTTGGATCCAGTATGCCCCACATGCTCACAAGCTCATGTGTGAGAAGCTTGGTCCCTGAAGATTCAGGTTTGAAGGGACAGATCCATTAAGAGGTGGGGTGCAGGGCTGGCAAAATGGCTGAGCAGGTAAAGGTGTCTGCCACCTTGTCTGGTGGCCTGAATTGGATCCCTGGGGCCCACATGGCGGAGAGAACCAACTCCTGAAAGTTGTTTTCTGACCTGCACACATGCATGCATTCAAACATATACCACACACAGATAGATAGATAGATAGATAGATAGATAGATAGATAGATAGATAGACAGATAGACAGATAGATGATAGATAGATAGGTGATAGAGGGATAGATAGATGATAGAGGGATAGATAGATGATAGATGATTGATAGATAGATAGATAGATAGATAGATAGATAGATAGATAGATAGATAGAGGGATAGAGGGATAGAGGGATAGATAGATGATAGCTAGATAGATGATAGATAGATAGATAGATAGATAGATAGATAGATAGATAGATGTAACAGTTTATTAAGAGATTGAGTCTAGTAGAAGGAGCTCCACCCTCATGAATTATTACTGTCTTGTGGGAAAGGGTCAGGTCTCATGGGAGTGGGTTAGTTCCCAAGAGAATGGGTTGTCAAAAAGGAGTGACCCCAGCCCCTCCCTTGTCTCTTGCTTCCTAATTATCCATGGGACAGCTCACACATGTCCCCGCCATGCAGTGAATCCCTCATCAGAAGCCAAAGCTGGCTTCTTATTCTTGGGCTTCCAAAGCTATGAGATGAAATTGCCCTCCTCCCTTTATAAAGTGCCCAGCCTCAGGTCTTTCACTGAAGCAACAGAAAAAAAAAAAAAAAGATTAAGGCAACACCTGCAGTCAAAATTTTAATGTGTTTTGGGTACATGGCAGAATGAATGCCAGTTTTACTTTCCTACTGATAGATACCCAACATTAGAATTTTCTCTCAAACACCAGGAGTGTCCACATCCCCCAGGCACACCTTCGTGGTGTGCCCAAGTTCAATGGAACTTAGCATCTACTGAAAGGCAGACAAAGGCTCAGTAGAACCTCTTAACATCCACTGTATGGTGAGCCCTGGGAAGCAGGGCTCCCACGTCTGTATTTTTTAGTGCTAATGTCCTTAGCTACAAACCACGTCTTTAGCTTTTTACACCTGGTTTGCCTCTTCAGCCTTGATGGTGCCAAGGCCGAGGGGGAACCACGTGCAGTACCCTTTGCTCTTTCTTCTTACAGAAAACAGCTGTCCACCTGTTTTCTTGCTTTCTTTCCAAGCATCCACCCTGTGGGAAATTCTGACTTCTTCGAAAGGCCTTCTGGAATCTGAGGAAACCTCATGTGTTCTAGAAAGCTACTCACTCACAGCCGAAGGACCGAAGGAAGACACGTGGGTGTTCTGTTAGCCCAATAAATCAAAATCCCTTATCCATTTCCATCCCCAAGGCCCTGGACTGACAACAGGGAAGATATGGCAGTCCCCCACCTTTCACTGTCAGAGGAGTTCCCACCTGCTGGGAGCCACACGCCTTGTTTGTGCTTCCCCAGGACAGCAGGTGCCATTTAACTTCTGTCAATTTGTGTCACGCTTCCCTAGCGACTCCTCTACCAGGATTAAGTAGAGTCTTACCACTGACATAACATTTGCACTTCTTTCTGCCAAACCGGCAACAGTAAACGCTTTTCTTGCAGCCTGCGTGCAGAGATGGATGTGGGCGGAGTTTATCCAAGAAGGAGACAGAACATGCCTTGTGGCCATATGATTTTGACTAAAATTTGCGTGCAGCAAATGCACAGTTGGCATTTGAACCCTAGCCCAAAGCTACAAAAGCTTCAGTCTGACCCTCACAATATCCAAAAATGAGTGATGAGAATGAATGAGTTCACCCCAGGACTTTCATTGAGAAGAATGTGGTGTGTTTTCACAATAGGAAACTGGGGCGGGGGGTGCGGGGGGAGTGACTGGTATTCGCTCATGGAAAACTTTGGAATCTCTCCTTCACTCCGTGCTAGAGGCTTGTTAGTGGCTAGAGGCTGCCTACAGCATATCAAAGAATAATTTGTGCCAGCCCTTCTGATTTGCAAAGATGAGCGTGCTGAGGGGGTGTGGGGAGTAGGCTCCAAGAGTTGCCAGGGTACTGAGCTTCTGCAGAAAGCCAGTTAGATGGTCTATACCTCCTTGCTGCATGTGTTAGCTGAGGTTGGTGGGACACTCATTTTAATGGAGACATGAACAGACAGACTTTTAAGGTTTTTTTTATTACATTAATTTGTTGGGGGGAGGGGTGTGCTTAAGCACATGTGCCACACACAGCACATGTGTGGGGTCAGAGGAAAACTTCCAAGAGTTGGTTCTACCAAATGGGTCTTAGGACTCTCACTCGGCTTGTCAGATTAGGTAGCAAGTTCCTTTACCCTCTGAGCCATCTTACCAGCTTGAAGACTTTAGGTTTGGTTTACAGAAGCAAGACACGTAGAGTCTGCAGATTTGGGGTTTTGTTTTTGTTTGTTTGTTTGTCCCCCCGTGGGCTCACCCTCCCCCCCCCCCACTTAATGAAACACACAAATCTGCAGAGTGAGTTTATGGCAGGAGGTAGGACATGATCTCACAGTCTCCAGTACGGCTCTCACAAATGGAATTTCTGGATTTATCTGTGAGAGAGACAGGACCCACTGTACAAGTACAAATGGCATTAAGGAACTCTCATGGAAAGAGCTCTTCCAATAGAAAAGGAAATGGAACACAGAGAAGGCCAATGGCACATTTAAGACACAATCAACCATACAGCTTCCAAAGCCAGGAGCCTCCCTGTTCCAGAACCCTCACACTGGATATGCCATATAGGTCTTGATTTCAGTCAGGTCCATGCAACAGTTACTGCTTTTCTTTCCTCTGAGCCAGGTCAAGAGCAAAGGAGAGGGAAGAGTCCAGAGTGAGGGGAAGAGCAGGCTGGGTAATTTTCCACTGACTCCTGAAGCAGCTCAGTGGACGTGTGAGCTCATGACTCCTCTCTCCTTGGCTCCCCATTCACCCCTGAGCAATCGAGCAGTGGCTCCAAGTCCTGAAGATTAGCTTTTATTAGAGACAGGTTGGGGGTATGTCAACTGTGGCTTCAGGAAGGAACAAAAGCTGGACGAGGATCTGAGGGAAGGTGTCCTTGTGACAGCCCTGGTGGGTTTTATAAGATCCTGTGCCGGCAAACCTCCCAGGGAAGCTGGATGGGTTTGTGGAGAAACAAGGCCAGCTTTTCACACAGAAGCATTTATTCAGTGGAGAACAAGGCTCAAGATTTCCCAGGAAGCCGTGGGAAAAGGACTCAGAAGAGCTCGTTGACCAGAAACTCCTAAAGACCAGACAGATCATTTCATTTTTGACAGCAAACAAAAGTGATGTCTCCAAGGTGTGGAGCTAAGCATTCCCTCCCCCACTCAGCACCAGTCAGTGTAACACTGAACAACCAAGTGTCTGCCGAGTGGATGATCAGATGACTGAATGAATGACCACTTCCAGACCACTTCTGGGGTACTAGGTTTGGTTCTAAGCATCATATTCTGAGAGGTTTCCTAGCAGGTTCAGAAGAGCATAACCGTGTTGATATCACCATATGAAATTAAGGCATGAAAAAAAGCTAAAGAAACCAGAGCCAATAAAGCTAGGAAAGTGACAACAGAAGCTAGGGGACAGGTAGAAGGAGGGTCAGACATTTTATGTGTTGTCCTAGGAAATTCACACATCCATTCTTCTTATAACTTCCTCTCAAAATAGCCTTTCCCAAGATAGAAATCCCACAACAGCCCGGTGATCTGCCAGGCAGTGTCTAAGTTTGATTCTGTCTCTGTGGAAAATAAATCTGGTTGTCTAATTGCTTAGTCTTCCTCTCTAAGCCTCAAACATAGCAGTCTTCTCTTGGAACCCTTTTGAGGAGTGGGAATTTGTATCTTGTTGTCTGGGAATGAATATCCTGTGAGAGGTCTTCTGCCCCAGAAGCAAAGGGACATACATGGATGATGATGTATCTGCCTGGTATTCATGATAACTTCCCCAACTCAGCAGTGAGTCATCCAGGTATGCCGGGGTGGGGGAGAGACAAAAATATCTTCATATATATTACATAACATTGTTATTTTATTCTATTATAAAATAAATATGCAGTATAAAACACATGTTACATTACATGCTATTAATTCCACATATTATTATATTATAATATGTATACTCCATTGCTATGGTTCTCAGGGCCTTACTAAACAAGTGATAGCGTAGGCTTCTCTGCACGTAAGATGGCATCATAATGCATAATGAGGGTTGCATCTTTGAAGCAATGAGGCTACACCCTGGTTGTAGCTTCATGATAGTGACCTCAGAGTGCTTGAGACTGAGAACTCCATCTTCAGGGAAAACTAAGAGAGGGTTATTTGCTGAGATTTCTAAAGTTCAAATGAGCTAAAGCCAGCAACACATATTAGTCCACCAAGAATGGCCATTTCACACTAGGAATCATGTGAAGATAACACTTGCTCCTCTGCCTGCCGCCCATGACCCTCCTTATTTTTAAAATATATGCATCCTTACAGACTTTGTGACAACCAGAGAAAGGTCTACCAATGCACCAAAATATACCTCTAATTTTGCTTTTTTTTTTTTTAATTTAGTACGCCAAAAGATCAATACTCTCTTGCATAGAAGCACCATGTTATGCTGTCGGGAAGTCTACGGGTAAGTAGATACACTTCAGAAATGCTTGGGGGGAATGCAGCAAAAGTTATCACAAAGAGAAATAAAGACAAGTCTCTCAGACATAGTAATTTCTCCTGCCTGACTATACCTCCATGCACGTCCACTGGGGCCTTTCCCATAGGAGGAGGACTCTGCCCCCGGAGTTTAAATCATTAGCTAGTGGACCAGAGACCAGAACTGTTCGCCTCCATGTCCAGAGCTGAAGTGCACAAATACAGACAAAGAAAATAAATCAACAAAAATAGCTAAGAGGCATTTCTAAACATGTCTAGCTGCAAAATTTATAACGATTAGCTCTTGGAAAAAGGTCATTTAGATAAGACAACTATTTATACAGAAAACAAAAATGAAACATGTATTGATTGGTTTTCAGTGGACAGTCCCAGTCCTGGGAGAGGATTGCATATTAGTGTCCCATCTGAAAAAAAAAAGGAAAGAAAGAAAGAAAGAAAGAAAGAAAGAAAGAAAGAAAGAAAGAAAAAATGTGAAGTTTGGGCTACAGGGAGGAATTCAGGAAAAGCTGACCCTAAGGACTTCCTGGCTAAGTGGATCATCTCTTTTTCTCTATCTTGCTTTTATTATCCAAGGAATACAAACACCCTTTTAAAATTAATTTTTGAATTCATTTTATTTTTAATTGTGTGTGTGTGTGTGTGTGTGTGTGTGTGTGTGTGTGTGTGTGTGCATTTAAGTGTAGGTGTCCAAATAGGCCAGAGGTGTCAGATCCCCTGGAGCTGGAGTTACAGGTAGTGGTATGCCACTCAGTATGGATGCTGGGACTTGAACTCTGTCTGGTTCTTTGCAAGAATCACACAAGTTCTTAATTGCTGGGCCACGTTTCTGGCACTGACAGAAACCTTCTTGAATTGAGGCTTTTCTGTAGCCAAGTTGGATGGTTGATACTACAGGAAGGAACACTGATCTGTGGCAGAAATTCTTCCAGCAAGAGAAGTATACTAATAGAGCCAATGATTGGCCTGCTCAAACACTGTATGATCTTGAGAAGTCATTTCCTCCTCTATTCTTTGGCTTCCTTTTTCTGTAGTCTTCGGGGCCTCTGTCAGCTCTACTAGTGTATTAGTTATCTTTCTTATCTCTGTGAAGCAAATTAGGGGAGGAAGTGTTTGCTGTGGCTTGCAGTTTGAATGGGTACAGTCCATCGTGGTGAGGGAGACACGGCAGTAGGAAGTTTCATGGCTACAGCGGTGTGCTTCTGAGACTCCTAAGCTCACATCTTAGTGGCATAGGTAGCAAATAACAGACCAGAATAGTCATTCTTGAATCCTTAAGACTTGTCCTGAAGTGACCTGCTTCCTCTAGTGAGGCCCTATCACCTAAAGATTCTACACCTTCCCCAAATACCATCAGCAGCTGGGGCCCAAGTGTTCAAACACGAAATTGTGGACAACATGTCACATTCAAACCACGACAACCAGTCTACTTTTGATGATTTCTAGTCTTGAAGCTGTGAAACCCTTCTCACAATCACACATTTTACATATAAAACATTATCCAAGAAAACACTTAGTCATTTATCATAACAGCCAACACAATATCAGTCAAGTAAGATTTTTCCATTCTAAACAAAGAACTTTCACACAGCTGTTAAATAGCATCAAAGAAAACAACACATTATAGTGATGTCTACTTGTGGAGGTCTCTTTACAGTGATGTATGATGTAGATGCCAGTTTAATGTAGATGATGGTATGATGTAGAATGATGCTGTGATATACATGATGGTGTGATATAGATGCTGGTGTGACGTAGGTGACGGTGTGATGTAGTACTGGTGTGATGTAGATGATGGTGTGAAGTAGATGATGGTGTGATGTGGATGCTGTTGTGAAGTAGATGCCAATATGATGTAGATAGATGATGATGTGATGTAGATGATGGTGTGATACAGATGCCAATGTTATGTAGATGATGATGTAATGTAGATGATAGTGTAATATAGATGCCAATGTTATGTAGATGATGGTGTGATGTACATGATGGTGTGATATAGATGCCAATGTTATGTACATGGTGGTGTGATGTACATGACAGCTTGGCGAAGGTCCCCTGAGAGCCATATAAGCTTATCTCAAGCTACCATTTATGCTATGTCAAAATCCAGACCCTCAACAAGATGACTGCTAATTCCTTTTTTCCTGTTCACACAAACGTGGCCTCTGTTCTTCAGTGTTGAAACAAAATGGATCTGTGTTCCTCAAGCATTATAAAGATTTGTACAAAGTATTCATGAGTGTGGTGGATTTTGCTGGAATGGGTTGAGATGTGATATGAGATTTTCAAACTAAATGTCTTAATTTAAGTTATGGGGTTGGGCTGGTTGCTTCATTGCATGTAGACCTCAGTTTCAGATCATCTGCTCTTCCTAGCTCCTTTTATTTCTCTTTGCTTCTCTTTCTCTGTATTCGCCCCCTTAAGAACACAGAGTCCTGTACTTGGTTCCAGTGCGACATATTGCCACCCTCTCTCTTTCTTTCTTTCTTTCTTTCTTTCTTTCTTTCTTTCTTTCTTTCTTTCCTTCCTTCCTTCCTTCCTTCCTTCCTTCCTTCCTTCCTTCTTTCTTTCTTTCTTTCTTTCTTTCTTTCTTTCTTTTCTTTCTTTCTTAAATTGGTGTGGTTTTGGCTCATCCTTCCCTATGTTCTACCTTCTATCCTAAGCAGCTTATCAAAATGTTTTCCAAACAGTGCTATTTTTTCCTCTAAGAAGAATTCTGATACCTAATAATAGTAGTAATAATTTATTTGCATTACATGTAAAATTCAGTGCAGGAAAACTTCCAAGTGGAAAAGTTAAGGTAACTAAAAAAGATTTTTCAAGCAGTCTAAGGATGATTTTAGCTACCATGAGAGCTAATTTTAGTTGTCAACTCTACACAGTCTAGAATCACCTGGGAAGGGTATCTCACCAAGGGATTGTGTAGACTAGCTGGACTGTGGGAAAGCCTGTGGGGGATTATCTTGATTATGTTAACTGAGTCAGGAAACCTGCCCACTATAGGAAGCACCACTCTCTGCTCACGGAATTGTAAACTGTCTAAGAGCGGAGAAAGCGAGCTGAGTGTGAACATGTCTGCATTCATTGTCCTCTTCTTCTGATGGAGACAGACCGTGTTCAGTTGTCTCAAGCTCCTGCCTCTGCAACTTCACTGTCACAATGGACTGTGACCTGCAATGGTGAGCTAAACGAAGTCTTCTCCCTCCAGTTTCTTCTGTCAGGGTATTTGATCAGAACAACAGACATGACACTACTACAGCTTTAGTGACCTTACCGCACAACTTAAAGTCTGTACATAAGGATCCGAGCTTGATCTTGAAGGGTTGGGAAATGTAAAATACAGTGCAAAAACAAAAGCCCAGAAGAAGTGACACATTATAAACTGAAGACTAAAGTTAGAGGAGTGATGATGCCTGACCTCGGTACTGACTGTAAGGGACAGTCATCAGGACAGTGTAGTGCTGGAAAAAGAGTGGCACACAGAGCCACATAATGTCCCACATTAATACAGTCAACTGATCTTCAACAAAGGAACAATAAAGGGAATTCTATGGAGAAAGGGCTTTTTCAGCAAATGGAACTGAAGGAATGAGAGGGGCTTTTAATATAGACATAGATCTACTTTTCACAAAATTTAGCTTAAAATAGATCTTAGACCTAAATATAAAATGCAAGACTATAGAACTTCTGGCAGAAAACATAAGAGAAAATCTATACATCCTTTGGTTTGTTGTATATCAAAACATCAGTGATCCATAAAGGAAAAAAATGGATGTTGTATTTTATTAGAACTAAAATTGTATGCCCTGTGAAAGACACTATTAAGAAGTGCAAAGGAGCCAGTTGGTGGTGGCTCACGCCTTTAATCCCAGCACTCGGGAGGCAGGACCAGGCGGATCTCTGTGAGTTCAAGGCCAGCCTGGTCTACAGAGCGAGATCCAGGACAGGCACCAAAGCTACATAGAGAAACCCTGTCTCAAAAAAACAAAAACAACAACAACAACAACAAAAGTGCAAAGGAAAGTCACAGACTGAGAAAAAATATTCTAACCTTGTATATGATAGGATTTGTGTCCAAAATATACAGAGAATCCTCAGAATTTAGTGAGGAGATAAATAATCCATATAAATGGGGGAAAACACACTTGAACAGGCACCTCACCAAAGATATACAGATGGCAAATAAGCACTAAATAACACTTACCAGTAGGGAACTGCAAAGCAAAACAATAATTAAATATTTCTATGTGTCTATTAGAACTGCTCAAATCTAAAAAGGTGACAATATCAAATACTGATGAGGAGTGGAAGAAATAGAGACTTTGTTCATTGCGTGTGGGGGTGGAAATGGTAACCATTATCCTAGAACACAGCTCAGCATTTTCATACCAAGCTAGACCATGAGACCGAGCCCTTAGGCTCCCAGGTATTTACCCAACTGGCCTGAAAACTCGTGTTCACACCCAAACACGCGTGTGAATGTTTCTAGCACCTCGGTTCCTACTTTCCAAAGAGTAGACACAACCAAGGCTCTCCAATGTGTACCCGTGGTGCACACATCTGGTGCAGCACAGTATTATGCAACTATGGAAAGAAATGGAGCACCAAACTGCAAAGAGACACTGAGAGAACCTAAATGCACATCACCAAGTAAAAGGCAGAATGAAACAGCTGTGTGATTCCGGTCACACTGGGAAAGGCAGGAAACAGTCAGAAGGTGTCAACAACTCGGAGGATGGGAGTCAGGAAAGGGTGAATGGGTGAGTCATAGGGGGTTTTTAGAGCAGCGAAACGTCTGTGACACTGTGATGATGAATATGTAACATGATACATTTGTCAAACACATGGGGCTTTGCAGCAGAAAGAGTCATGCTTAGTGTGTGTGTGTGTGTGTGTGTGTGTGTGTGTGTGTGTGTGTGTGTGTTATTGAGGATTAAACCTAGGGCCTCGTACATGCTAAGCAAGTTTTCTTCCACTGAGTTATATTCCTGCCCCTCTTCTCTACTTTTTTATATTTGAAAAAGAGGATCATTAAGTTGCCCTGGCTAGCCTTGGACTTACTCTGCAGTCTGGCAAGTCCTTGAACTGGCAATCTCCCTGCCTCAGTCTCCCCAATTAGTGGGATTATCAGCCTGTACCACCAAGCTTGGCTTAATTTTTTTTTAATTACTTAAGAATTCAGGAAGGAATGTAGACTGAAAAAAAAATCAGGGCATCATGGACCTATGAAACAACATGAGGACAGAGATGTAGATCTAAGTGACCTTGGGGAGGATGGAAACTGTCACGCTGAAGTCAGGGTGGAGTCAGAGCGGCAAAGGGTGAGTGTTTGGTCTGTTACTAACGTTTGAGCTGTTAAAATTTCAATGAGAGTTGGTGATGGTGGTGCACACCTTTAATCTCAGCACTTGTGAGGCAGAGACAGGTGGAGCTCTGTGAGTTCAAGGCCAGCCTGGTCTTAAGGGTGAGTTCCAGGACAGTCAGGGCTACATAGAGAAACACAGTCTCAATAAAACAAACAAACAAACAAAAAATCTGGTACAAAAATTAACCTAAAAGCAGACAATAGTGTAAGGAATGAGGATTTTTTTTTAAAGCTCTGAAGACAAAACATGAAAACGACAGAAGTCTCTTTTCAATATTTTTTAAAATTTAAATGTATTAAATTCTTGAATCAGAAGACAGGGGCTGAACTAGGGAGGTCACGCATTAGGTAAAGTGCTTGTCATCACGAGAACCAGAGTTTGACTCCCAGAAGCCACTTTAAAGAAGAGAGGCAGAGTGGCAGGTCTGCACACCAGTGCTGGGGGGCAGGGTCAGGCTCACTGACCTCAGCGTGGGGCTCACTGGCCAGCCAGCAGGGCAGAGTTGGTAAGGCCTGGTTTCCAAAAACAAAATAAGTGACCACTGAGGAACAAGACCCAAGGCTGACTTCACGTGTGTGTGTGTGTGTGTGTGTGTGTGTGTGTGTGTGTGTGCACACATATATACATTAATGTACTGTCACAAAACGCACAAACGTGTCGGAGGAGGGGTACAGATGCACATAGACAGAGACTGGCAGAATAGAATTGAAGAGAAAACATGGTCCAACAGTATGTTGTTTATAAGGCTCATCTGAGATCCCGATGCAGTAATAGGTCAGAAGTGAAAGGAGGAAACAAGAGGGTTCTTGGAAACAATAACCAAAAGAAAATAGAGATGTCTCTGCTACTATCAGAAATAGACTTTCCATCAAAAGAACAAGAGACAAGGAATACTATGCATTGCAAAAGAATATGACACAACAGGAAGATCTAACCACTGTAAACATTTATGTACCTAAGGAGAGATCATCAAAATGTACCAGCAAAACTCGACAGAAGAAACAGATACTTCTATGGTAACAGAGAATGCAGTATCTAGTGCCCCATAATAGACAGAACAGACAGAAAGGTGTAAAGAAATAGAGGGTTTGTGTCAAGGTCAAGGTCAACCTGGTTTACATAGTGAGTCCCTTGCCAGTGGGGGCTGCATAGTGAGACGTTGTCTCAGAAAGAGCAGGGTGGGGAGAGGGAGAGAGAAAGACAGAGACAGAGAGACAAAGAGGTGACCTGAATAATATAATAAACCAACTAGGTCTAACAAACATAAACAGAGCACACATCATTCAGAGCATGTGGGCATTTCCCAGCATGCACCATAAATTAGGCTACAGATCGAATCTCAATAGAGCTAAAATGATAGACAGTATACAAGTCAAAGAGCACTGTGGTTAGAGACTTTTGGAATATCAGTCCTTGTGGCCCTAAACAGTTATATTCCATACTAGGCTGGATAACCTGCTTATTGCTCAACCCAAAAGTTATCCTGCATTAAGGAGACCTAGTACCATTATCACTCCTGTTTATATAGAAAAACTGAGTCTTGGAGAATATTAATAATCTTCCAAAGATCTTTCAGACCAGGAAACAGTGAAGCCAGGATTAGTCACCAATCTGTCTCTCTCCAGACCCATGCCCATTAACATGGCACTCTCCTGCTGAACAGAGCTGGCAGACCCAGGGGACTTATGACTACTGGGGACACCAAGGAGAAGCCCAATGTTCTTAGCTATACCTCAGTGAGACAAAGCCAAGCCAGAGAAGAAGGGTTATCTGGAAAGATGTCTTCCAACACCCAGCCAGCACCTCCCTTCTAGCCCTGCACCAGCAAAACTTTTGCTAATAATACATGCCCAGGCTGGAAGGTTTGACCTGTTCTATCAAGGCCACCGTGATCTCCTCTGTTTATCCTCTCTTGAGCCACTTCCTGGGTAAACTGGTTCACTTACTCATGCAGCATGGTGCATTCTGAAACCTGTCCCCTGCCTTCTACATGCTCTTTTTCAGTCTCCCAGGCAGTTACCGGTGATTCTGTTTTGTGATTCTGAGGGTAAACTAAGGCAGCACAGCCTGAGCTGAGGTCCCCATGGTGCAATTCAAGCCTCACCTCCTCATGCCCTTGCACTCCGTGTATTGCTTTTCTCCCCACACTCCTTCAGTGCCATGTTCTGGATCCAGTTTACCTGGAAACAGTAGGTTCAGAATCTTTGCACCCACCTATTTTTCTTTCCTTCTACAAAACTATCTAGCAAGCTAATGATATGAAGGAATATCCTTTCCCAAATAAAATGTCTTGAAATACTTAAACATCACATTCAAACATGAAATCTGAAACCCAGATGTTGGGAATCTCTTTGGCACGGGAAAGTAAGAAGGAAAAGATATAAAAACTCGAAGGAAATAAAGAATAGTACCCATAGATGGCATGCTTATTTGTGTAGAGGACACTCTTGTGTAGATAAACAAATAAATAGAATTATTGAGAATTTCACAGTGTTGTTGAAGAGATACTGCGTCAATGCTCAAAAATCAGCCACAGACTGCAGAGATGGATGAGGGGGTAACAGCACTTGCAATGCAAGCCTGAGGATTTGAGTTCAGATCCCCAGCACCCACATAAAGCTAGGTGTTGCTAGGCATGGTAGCACATGCTTTTAATCTCAACACTGGGAGGCAGAAACAAGCAGATCTCTGTGAGTTTGAGGTCAACTAGGTCCACATAGCAAGTTCCAGGACAGCAAAGGCTGCAAAGTGAGACCTTGTCTCAAGAAAAAAGAAAAAGAGCTTGGTGTGGCCATGCAGGTACCTGTAACCCCAACACTGTGAAAAATGGAGACAGGTTTAGTGAGAGAGACTGTCTCACAAGAATTAGGCAGAGACTGACAGGGCAGGACACCTGACATTCTCCTCTGGCCTCCATGTACACACAGACACACACACCATACATACACATCAAAAAGCCATAATTGCACAATCCTCACAAAACCCCAGACATGAGGGTTTGTAACAGCTTTATTTATAATTATCAAAACACAGAAAGAACCTAGACATCCTTCATTAGCTGAGAGAACTATTTGTGGTCTCTCTGGGCTGTCAAGCTCTCAAGGATGATTCTTCTGGAGCAAGAGAATCTATTTCCTAGTCTTCTCTTCCATCTAAAGCTTCCTTTCTTGGCTCATGCTCTATGAAGACAATGGTTATGTCTTGAATTACATACATAAAGTCCCTTTGTCATATAAGTAACACATTTAATGATTGTAAATGTTAGGATATAGGCATCTTTGTGGGGTATTCAATTTAGGGGACCATTATTCAGTCTATCATAAGTGGCATAATTGTGTCTTTTGAGAGGGTCTTTGCAAAAGTAGAAATAAAGAGAACAATTAGGAAGCCATTCCACACATCCACTTGAGAAGTGATGGTGGCTCACACCGTGCCAGAAGCAACAGAGTGGTGGGTGGGGAAGAAGAAAGAGGAGGAGAAGAGGAGGAGGAGGAGGAAGAGATAATAAGTCAACTCTCAACATCTAGAACACAGCACGGGAGAGAAAAAAGTCAAGAACAAATCCAAGGTTTTCACTTGAGCCACCGGAAAGCTCAAATTCTCATTGGTTTAGAAAGGGAAGACCATGGACTGAGCAAATGCAAACTCCAGTGACGATGCCTATGGACCACACTAATCAGCATGGAACAATAACACTGAGGACGTAGTAGTGGCATGCATACCTTGGTGGTAACTAGCAACTCTCTAATTGAACTTAAAACCCATTCAACAAGAAAGCCTGGCAACCTAGCCAACTACCCAGGCCTAGTGACGTCATGGATCTTGGAGGAGAACCTACAATCACCCCTTTACTAAGCTATCATAATCCCTAACTACATTCTGAACATTCATCCTTATACTCACAGGTTAAGTATAGTTCTCACCCCTCATCAAAGACACTTCTCTTTGCAACAAGCAGAAACCATTACAGAAAACCACAACCAATCAAAACGAAGAGCCCAGTCCCAAGTGGATACATCTATAAAATAACTCACTGCACCTAAGGCTCAGGGAACATTGTGGGAAAAGAGACAGAAAGATTGTAGGAGGAGATTTTAAGAGCAGAGAGACTGCCTCCTAGGAATGTCAGTAGCCACACACACCAAGTCTCACCAACATGACTGCCTAAACATGAGCTGAAAGGGTCAACGACAATAGACATGCCAAAGTGGACAGGGGACAGCTCACAAGGCCGTAGCCCTACACATAGAACTATGTAGCAGGAATCTTAAAAGTTCTTATTAAAATCAAACCTGAGGCCAGTTATTGGGGTGAATGCTGGAAGATCAGAGAGACAGAACAGGCCACAGCTAACTCACCTCGCCAGTTCCTCAGCTGATACTGTTTTCTCAGACTGGAAGCTTCTGAGTCCTCATCCAAATGGATCTCAGCTGAACTGTGCTGCTCCAAAGCCTAAAAGCTTAACCAGCCAAATGCTTCTAGTTTCTGGTCCTCATGCCTTATATACCTTTCTGCTTTCTACCATCACTCCCTGGGATTAAAGGCTTACTTTCTGGGATTAAAGGGGTGAGTCACCACACCTGGCTGTTTCCAATGTGGCCTTGAACTCACAGAGATCCAGAGGGATTTCTACCTCTGGAATGCTAGGATTAAAGGTGTGAGTGCCACCATTTTCTAGCCTTGGTATCTAGTGGCTGTTCTGTCTCTGACCCCAGATAAGTTTATTAGGGTGCACAATATTTTGGGGAACACAATACCACCACATACAGGCCACTAAGGAATGGCAAAAGCGAGAGAGATCATCTTCCCCAGGGAAGAGCACACCAGTAGTTACACATTAGACATACAAATCACATTATACAGACGGAGCAGGTTATATTTAGGAATGTGTGTGTGTGTGTGTGTGTGTGTGTGTGTGTGTGTGTGCGCGCGCGCGCGCGCGCATTAACAACAATTAATGAAAAAAAACCCATGAATTTGAAAGATAGCAAAGAGTGGTAGATGGGAGGTTTTGGAGGGAGGAAATGTAAGGGATACATGAGGTAATCATATTATAATCTCAATAATAATTAGTACTAATAACAATGAAGAAGAAGCAGAAGCAGCCAGGTACATGCCTGTAATCCCCATGCTAGGGAGGCAGGGACAGGGGATTCCCTGGGACTTCCTGGCCAGTCAAAGGTCAGGCTCCGTGAAAGACTCTGACACAGGAGGTAAGGCAGAGTGCAATCAAGAAGACTATTCCTGCCTATGAAAACGGGTGAGCTTCTTAGGATGGACACCAAGAAGCGTAATTGCTGAGTCGGGGGCACTTTGGTGATCGGATGCCATTTGGTGGTGACAGACTGTTTTCTGAAGTGGCTCTTTTATTTTACCTACTTGTAAAAACTCCTCAAACTAAAAAAAAAAAAAAAAAAAAAAAAAAACAAAATTCAGTTCGGAAAATACACTGTTATTTCACAGAGTCTTAGACTTTTAAAACTGGGAGAATCTTTGAAAAGCTGGTGTCACTGCTTTGTCGTGCTGCTGTCCACATTACTAGCCCAGTCATTGCTGAAGGCTACTCTGTTGCTCCTCTTAATCTGCTATTTGGAAAAGACAGAATCGACTGTCCTTGATGGGAACCCTCTTCCCAGGAGATAGAGACTAGCTAACACCAAGCCCACCCACAGAAGCCCAGGACAGCTGACCTCAAAACTTTGTTTACGGTGCCTCTTCTAACTGGGGGCATTGTTCTCCCAGCCTTGACCTTAAGCTGCTATAAAGGGAATAATTCAGGAATGCTGGCTAGAAAAGCATTTTTAAACATCTCCTCAATGATAGACAAGAAATCAAGAGGCAGCCTTGGCAGGGAGAATCTGGGAAACCTTCCAGTCCCGTGCTGGGTCGAAACTTAGTAAAGCAAGGTTAACACACCACTGTGAAATCTCCGGCACTTGCCTATTGGCTTGTACTTCTGGTCTCTTCCAAAGGAAGAATAATATTTGATGAGAAACAAAAGACTGGAGCAAATCACATAATCACGCCACCTGAGACTGGATGCAGAAGCTTAACCACTTAAATTGTGGGTTAGGAAGTGAGGTGAAGTCCAAAGCTCCAAAGGCAAAGACTCTGCATAAGCAGTACAAAGGAATAGTGACTCCACACAGGTCCCCAAGCTTCTTAAGGGCATTCTGGAAATTAAGGAACCAGGAAAGGGAATCAACTCATTCCTACATGCCACTCTGGCAGAGTCAGAAGACATATTCCTGCTCAAAAAAGGGGTGGGGGCGGAGAAAGAATAGCCTGATAGGCTTGGTGAAGTGTGCTGTGGCTTTGAGTAGTAGGATGAGGCTCTCTTCACTGCAGTCAGGAGAGCTCTCTCCTTGGGGTCTGGACTGAGATGTAGCATGGGACAGCCCATGGGCTTCCCAAAGACACTGAAGGCTCGAAAGGGCTGGGAGCCCTCACAGGCCAGACTGTAGCAAGAATGTTAACAAAGGCTGTTGCAGGCTCTTCTGCCTGGGAGGAGCGCCCTATTTCTAATGCAGGCAACGGCAGCATATGGACTCCTAGCAGCTGGGATCTTACTGTAAACAGAGACCTCCCAAACCTACCCGCTCATCATACCTCTGAGGGACTAAATGCTCAGCAGGTCAGACAGTCTCAAAAAACGTGTCTCCAAATTTTCCTTGCACTGTTCCTTTCTCACAAACAGATGACACTTCTAGGCCAGGTGTGGTGGCTCATATTTGGAGTTTTTATTGATTTTTTTCATATAATATGTTTGACCACACTTTTCCCCCTCTCCCAACTTCTCCCAGGTCATCCCCAACTCCCTCCCCACCCAACTTTATGTTCTTTCTCTCTTTGAAAAAAAAATCCCACAAAAATGACAGTCAAAACAAGCAAAAATGCAATAAAACAAAAATGCTCAAACAAACAAAGCCCACAAACAACAAAACAACAACAACAACAAAAAAGCCATAGAGTTCATTTTCTGTTGGCCAACTACTCTTGGCCATAGGGCCTGCCCCGGAGTGTAGCTGATATACCCAGTGACATTCCACTGTAGAAAACTGTTTTTTTTTTTACTTTGCCAGCCTTGAGGGGAGAGGTTTAATGAAGACGTCCCATTTAGGACGGAGTGCTCCAAGGTCTCTCACTCTCTGCACATTGTCCAGTTGTGGGTCTCTATGTTCGTTTCCATCTACTGCTAGAAGAAACTTCTCTGATGAGGGTTTAATGAGGCACTGATCTATATGCGCAGCAACATGTCATTAGGAGTCATTTTATTGTTATGTTCCTTTAATAGAATAATGGTGTTAGGTTTATCCCTGCGCCCATAACCGATCCAGTTTTAGGTTCTTGGCCACTTTAGCAGGGTCAGGCAGAGTCCATCTCATGGAGTGGGCCCTAAATTCAATCAAAATGTGGTTATTTCCATAACATTTATGACACTATTGTACCCATGTATCTTCCAGGCAGATCACTGTTGTAGGATGCAGGGTGGTACTGATGATCACCGTATAATGAGGAAGACAATGCCCCAACTAGACATCCCACACCACCAAGTAAAACCTCCAGGACAAGGATGGGTTATATCCTTGTTGAGTCATTGGTCAAAAGGTTTCCATGGAACCCCACACACACACACACCAACATCACAGGCTGTTGTCAAAGTTATTGGTTTCTCCCTACACCCTGATGGTAAGTCCGCATTGTTCAAGACAGCACTTACTTATGTCATCATACACGAAGGAGTCAAACTCGCGTCCAGCTAGACAGTTCACCTACTGATTACAGCTCATGGTACTGAAAAGTACTCGCCTGCTACCAAAGAGAAAGGTGGCTCATGCTTGTCATCTCAGAACTTTGGACGCTCTGGTAGGAGGAACACTGTGAATTTGAAGCCAGTCTGAGA
>CABHPP010149178.1:0-21520 GCA_902168425.1 Peromyscus attwateri | reverse complement strand
AGAGAGAGAGAGAGAGAGAGAGAGAGAGAGAGAGAGAGATATTCGTGGTTATCGTTCTATTGCTGTAGAGAGACACCATGACCAAAACAACTTTTAAAAAAAGCATTTAATTGGAGGGTTCCTTACAATTTCAGAAGGTTCGTCCATGATCATCACGGCAGGAAGCATGGTGGCAGGCAGACAGGCAGGCAGGCACTGGAGCAGTAGCTGAAATCTTACATCTGATCTACAAGATGGAGGCAGAGTGAGAGACTGGGCAGCTGGCATGAGCTTTTGAAACCTCAAAGCCCACCCCCAGCGACACACTTCCTCCAACAAGGCTACACCCACTGCAAGGCCACACCTCCTAATCCTTCCTAAACAGTCCACCAAACTGGGAAACCAAACATTCAAATATATGAGCCAAGGGGTGTCATTCTTATTCAAACCCTCACACTCATAAGATAGATACACATTTCTAGGCAGCTTAAATTGTTCTGCTTACTTTTTTCCTCTCCTCCCTTACAGTCACCTCTTCTTTCTCCCTCCATGTCTCTTCCTCCACCTACCTAATTAAATCTTTAATGCACCTTCTCAGTCACTGAAAAGTGACTGAAAAGTGATGCTCAGCCTACAGGAACAGAGAGAAGTTTGAAGGCAAAGGTACTGGGGAGAGACTTCAAGGTCACAAAGCCTGGCTACCGTACACCCTTTAGGAGGAGGAGCAGCAGCAGCCGTCACACTGTAGGCTGTCTGCTTCTCAGAGAAAAGCTGCTGAGTGGTTTTTCCTGACATCAGTATCTCTCCCTCGTTCTTCATTCTCTCTCTCTCTGCTGCTCCTTTCCTCCTGGTCACATTCTCCCTCTCCCCTCCTTTCCCACGGGCAGACGACAACATTTCCAGCTTTCCCAGTGACTCCCAGAAAAGGAAAACAGTGGGAAGAAGTGTTCACAGCAAGCTTTAAATTTAAGCCAAGTAGAGATGTTTTGTTGTTATGATGGATTAAGGAGGGGGAGGGGGGCATGAGTTCCTGCGTTTGATCTCCAGCACCAAATACACCAGGAGTAGTGACACAGATCTGTGATCCTAGTACTCAGGAGTGGAGGAAGGAAGGAGACTCAGGAGTTCAAGATCATTCTCTGGATGCATAGGGAGGGTAACCTGGGCTACATGTGACCCAGTCTCAAAAACAGAAAAAAGGAAATGAGAGCCAGAACTGATGAAGGCAGACGGGGCACTGTGTGGTTCTGTGTCTTTCTTCCAGCCTGTTTGTGCTAATGGAGAAGACGGACTCTGGAGCCCTGTGAGTTTCCCCCTTCACTCTCTTTCTCCCTACCTTGATAAGAAGGGGGAGTTTTGTTTTGTTCTCCCAGAGGATTCTTGGATCATTAATAATCTAGTCATTAGGAATGAAAGGAACAAGGAGAAGTTTTTCAATGAAAGGGGGCCTGGCGGCCGTCTCAGCCACCGTCTCACTACCTGGCCATGTCACTTCATTCTCTTTGATGTGAAAGTAGGCTACGCCAGCAATCCACACGACCACACAACCCGGAAAGGACTGGGCTGAATAATACACGTGAGAAGCTAGGAAAGCATCAAGCTGCCTGAAGACAGACGCTCCGGTCAATGTGAAATCGCTGTCCCAAGAGCCTCAGGAGAAGCAAGTTCCCGTAAGAGTCCTTTACCTACCAAAGAGTCTGAGGTGGAGTCAGAAGGGGAGTATAGAATTTCCCTAGCATGCTCAAGGCCCAGGCTTCAATCTCCAGCACCAGGAACAAAACCAAACAACACAAAGGAAACACAGTTGGGAATGTAGCTCAGTGGTAGGGTGTTTGCCTATCAGGCCCAAGGGCCTGGGTTCAAGCCCCCAGCACTGAAAAAAAAAAAACCTGAGAGACAAGATGTACATGTAACAACTTGTCTGGACAGCATATGGGATGTGGGGAGGAGAAAGCACTGTTTAGTGGCTGGAGAACCAGGGACTAGGCAAATACACAGCAGTGATGGTTAGAAAGGTCATTGGCTGGTTATGGTTTATGTCTTTGTTTTTGTTATTTGAGATACGGTCTCACAATGTAGCTCAGATTGGTCTTGAACCTATGATCCTCCTGCTTCAATCTCACTATTGGGATTATAGATGTGCACCACCACACTTGGCGGTAAGAACTATTGAAGAGACAAGACCTATGATGGGTTGGATTGTGTCTCGAGAGATATGTTGGAGATCTGCTCCCTGCCTCCCAGTACCATTTTGGGCACAGGATCTTTGCATGTGTAATTAGGTAAACTAACACTACACTTGGTCAGAGTAGACGGTTAATCCAGTGTAACTGGCATCCTTTTAAGGAGAATTGGGGAAGACATGGTCAGATAATGCCACACGAAGACAGAGTCACATAGAGGGAAGAACATACAGATGCCATGGGACAATGTGGGCAGATTTCAAGATGGCCAGGCACCTCCTGCAAACACAAAGTTAGCAAGAGGCCAGCCAAGTTCTAGATGGGGACTTGGCAGTGAACACACCCTAATTTCATGTTGCTGGCCTCCAGAGAGGGGGCGTGGAGAGGGTGGGAGAATGTGTCCCTGTGGTTTAAGTTATGCTGTGTGTGATTCTTTGTAATAACAGCCACGGGAGAGAGCCACATGGGCTTCCGTGGGCTTTCCTGATAACGTATCTCATACTCCTAAGACAATTGGAAGGGGGGTGACTCTTTGTAAAACATTACAACACAACACAAGGTGAGCTGCCCTGGGTCCGTTCATCCTTTCTTAGGATGCTGTCATACTTTTGGTGAGGTTTGGCTCTGCAAATGATCAGAAACTCATGAGTCACCTGATTGTCATCAGGTTGCCATGACTCTACCGCCTTGTGTATTTGGTTTGGCTGTACAAATTCTTTTAAACTGACTTCTTCTTACCCATTATCTATTTACTGTCCATGAAGAATCATGCTGATCCTGTTCTCATTTGTTTTAGGGGACGCTCAACTTTCATGTTTATGGATATTCAGATCTGAGTACTACCTGGATTTCCTGGCTGGGAGCTCTGATGAAAGCCCTTTGAATCGGCTTTGTGAGCAGCTCCCGAAACACTGTGTGCCTGCCTGATGCTCAGCAGGCTTTACTTCAAGGAAATCCTGTTCTTTGAAGCAGTGGTTATGGTCCACTGGGCCAGAAACCCATCCTGAGAAAGCTTGAAGAGCAGGGTTTACATGTCCCACTGTCCGAGGTCCAAGGTTGCCATTAGAGAGAGTTAGGTAAACAAAACCACCACAGAGGTCCTGAATACATATTTGCACGATCACAGGCTAGTGAAGGAGTGTTTCCCCTTTCAAATAGAGCTCTTCGTGTGTGTGTGTGTGTGTGTGTGTGTGTGTGTGTGTGTGCAAGTGTGCAAGCACATGTATATGTGCTAGTACATGTGAAGGCCAGGAAGCAACCTCAAATGTCACTTCTCAGATATGGTCCACCATTGTTAGCCTGAAACTCACCGAGTAGGATAGGACTCGCCAGCAAGTCCCATGGGTCTGCCCGTCTCTGCCTCCCCAGAACTTAGATTACAAGCAGGTGCCACCATGCCCAGAATTTATATATATATATATATATATCTGGGAGATTGAACTCAGGTCCTCATGTTCACAAGGCAAATACTTTACTGACTGGGCTGTCACTCCAGACCCAGGCACAGCTTGTGAAAAGGAAGTTTGGTTGGTTGCAAGCACAGTAGGGAACATCAGCCCATTTTTATGTGTTAGTCATGAATGTATCATGACTGATTGTATCATGATTGCATCTGATCATTTCCCAACATCCTTTGGGATTCTTCACAGGATGGGATACAGGTAAGATGTTTAGGGTAGTGTCTGGCATGTAGTCACTTCTAATACATGCTGGTTAAGGCTTTTTTTTTTCTTTTAGCTAAATTGGTTGAATTCCAATCAGGTATTTCATGAAATTCTGTTTGGCAATAGCATTTCCAAAATTAATTTTTGTTAATTTTTAAATATTAATTAAGGTATCTGTTGGGCTGTGGGCTGGAGCTATAACTCAATTAGGAGAATGCTTACGTAGCATGCATGAAGCTCAGAGTTTGATTTCCAGCACCACATAAGCTGACATGGTGACACACATTCATAATTCCATCACCTAGGAGGTGGAAACAGCAGGGTGAGAAGTTCAAGGTCATCTGCAGCTCTATTGTGAGTTGGAGGCCAGCCTTCAGCACATGAGACACTTTGATGTCTTAAAATCCAGTTCGTGCAAGGGAAGAAAAAAATAGAATGAGTCATTGGTGGCAAAACTGTTGAAAGTCTGTTTGTTTTCTTCTTTTAAGACTCTGGTTTACACTGGGCTGGCACAGTTTGAAACCATGGAGGGAACATTTAGAGGCTCTGAGACGCCAAACATAGCAATCTAATGGCAATAATCCCATGACAATGGGGTACGGTTTCTAGTTCTGGCTCCTTCGATATCCCATTATGATATCCAAATGGGATGCAGAAAAAATATGGAAGCAAACAATGACAATCACAAATCACATCCCCAAAATCATTTGATGATGTGGAAGGAGTTGAAATGAGGGGAGAAAAAAACCTACCCATGAAAATAAGGAACTTAAAACGCAAGTGCCAAAGTTCAAGTCACAACATGCAGAGTCCAGCAGCAGAATTGGAGCTACAGCCAAGGTCACCACCGTTCAAGAATGAGTTTTGGGGTCGCGTCCTCTGGAAAGCTTCCCACAGTTCTTTCCATTTGCTGTGTTCCTAACAGATCTGCATCATCACATTCTCTCCCTGGTCATGTGTTGATGTGATCTATCCACAGATCTAGGGCTAAATCTAAACTACAGGAACCAGGGCACACCTTCTTTGTACCTGCATAGCACCACGGATGGTCCTAAGAAGGCATTTGATAAACACTATGAAATGGCTATGAGAAAACTTCATGTGGGGTCTTTCTGAAGGCCAGCAACACTCTTTGTTATACTTTCCCTTATTATGCAGTTGGTAGCTTGTCAAAAGAAAGGAATTTTAAACTGTATTTAGTCTGTTTCCTGTTGCTATAACTGAATACCATAGTCTTGGTCATTTGCAAAGAGTTGAAGCTTACTTAGCTCATGGTTTTGGAGGCTGCGAAGTCAAGAAAATGGTGAAGGCCTTATGCTGCAGATGGCATCACATAGACAGCTTGGCTTACCCTCTTCTGAGAAAGCCCCCAATGCCACCATGAAATCCTAATCCTAGTGTCCTAGCTAATCCTAGCTCCCTAATGGCCCCACCTTTCAATACCACCAGTCTATGAGGTTTCTTGGCACACTGGCCTGGAACTCACCAAGTCGGTGAGGCTGGCTGGCCAATGAGCCCCAGAGACTCACCAGCCTCTGTCTCCCAACCCTGGGATCGCAAGAGCATGTTGCTATACCAGGCTTTTCCTTACGTGGGTTCTAAGGGATCCATCTCGTGAGAGTCCTCACGCATGCAAAGCAAGCGATTTACCTGGCTGAGCCGTGGTCCCAGCCACTTGATGCCTGAATTCTCTGTAACTGAATCAAGGACCAGGAAATAAGGAGGGGAGCTATGAACAGTCTGTTTGCCATTTTGAACATTTTCCAGAAGAAAAGACTCCTAGACTTACTCAGGGTTAATTTGTTGGCCTGTTGCCATGGCAGCCTCATAAAAAGGGTTTGTTTGGTCTCCACCCCGCTGCAGATAATTATCAGCAAATTAAAAGGTACGGTGATAAACCAATTACAAAGGAAGAGGGAGAAGAGCCATAAAATGCAGGCACAATAAAGCAAAAATGATTCTGATGCCAGAAACAAATTGTCCTCTGCACAAATTTCGCTAGGTCCTTAGGGAGCTACTGTATCGGAGCTGACTACCAGGACAAGTTTTCGTGAATGTTGCCGTGTGTTAGAAGAAACAACCTCTCACACACCCGGGAAATACAGCTCTCCTAAATCATTAGGTCTTTGACAACTCTAGAAAGCTGGGTTTATTTTAGTTTAGTTTCTTTTGTCTTAAGTATAGTGTGGTTAGCCCTGTCTCTTAGGTATAAATGCCATGTTCTTGACTGTACTGAAGTTCCTGGAGCACAATACAAAGTCAGGTACTTCTCTCCAAACCCCATACAAAGATCTTCATCCATATGATGCAACCTGTGAGCCCTGCAGGCAAAGGAAAGGGGCTAGGACACGTGCATGCCATAGGGTATGATGCAGTTCAAGAAGCAGTCGAGTAATTATTGAAGCGGGGACCTGTGTCGTCTTCTAAGCTACAGCAGATGTGGGGGTGCCATCATTTCCTCTGACCATTTAAGGGGTCCTTTCTAGTTTGGTTCTCTTGCTGTGATAGAACACTCTGACCCAAAGAAAGTTGAGGGAGGAAGGATTTATTTAGTTTACACTTTTGGGTCTCAGTCCATCATGCAGGGAAGTCAGGGCAGGAACTCAAACAGGATCTTAAAGCAAAAACCGTGAAGGAGTCGGGCAGTGGTGGCGCATGCCTTTAATCCCAGAACTCCAGAGGCAAAGGCAGGTAGATCCCTGTGAGTCCCAAGCCAGGCTGGTTTAGAGCGAGTTCCAGGACAGCCAAAGTTACACAGAGAAACCCTGTCTGGAAAACAAAACAAAACAAACAAAACAAAAAACCCGTGGAGGAATGCTGGCTAGCTTTCTTATATAACGCTGGGCCACCTCCCACAATGGGCTGGGCCCTCAAACATCAATTAATAGTCATGATAGTCCCCACAGATATGCCCAAACACCAATTTCATCTAGGTAATTCTTCAATGGAGACTCTCACAGATGACTCTTAGACTGTGTCAAAGCAAACTAGGACAGAATCTTTCCCTGTATATAATTAATCATCAGATCCCCCCACAAACCCCCAAAGATTTCTATGATTATCCTGAAAGGGTCTGATGGCTTCTCCCAAGGTCTGTGAAAGGCAGATGGCTAACTCCTGAAACCTCCATCTTCTTCCCATCTCCTAATGTTCTTGTTATCTCTGGCCTGTCTTTAATGTGAATCATTTACAGACAGACTGGGTTCAACTTCGGCATCTCACTGCCTCCTCTATGGTCACAGCCTCAGGACTGACTCAGACAACACATTTTCAGTGTGTTGGTAGGACCTTCTTTATAATTACCATCAATTTTTTGCAATTTTCTGTGAACAACTGTGGATTTAAAAATTCAGACTCTTCCAATGGAATGTTTCATTGGATGCTTCCCAACAACAAAAGCAACATCTTAAAATGCAGGACTGACCTGTCATTTAATGTAATCACATCCATGAGGTCTCCCTTCCACTCTTGGCCTTCACCTCCCAGTTGCAACTCACTTGTAACCCTTCTCTCAGTTCTAACCAGTGCTCAGTGTATGCTTCCAGTATTTCTCAGAGCTGGTTCTTTGAAAAGATAGACAAGATAGACAGACTTTTAGTATAGTTACAAAAAAAAAAAAAAAAAAAAAAGGAAAGGAAAGAGGGGACCCAAGCTGACAGAACCAGAGATGACCAGGGAATCACCACAGCAGACACCACAGAAATTCAGAACGTTATAAGGGAATAATCTGAAACATAAAAACTATGCTCCCTTCAGTTAGAAAATCTAAAAGAAATGAACGAATTTCTAGATTCATCTGAAAAAAACCAAGGATAATCCAAGAAGAGATCAACAGCTCAAAGAAGGAGACAGTAATAAAAAGCCTTCCAATTAAAAAACATTCAGGCCCAGCTGAATTTACAGCAGAATTCTACACAACTATCAGAGAACTGCAACTAAATACATTAAATTATTTTTTAAAGTTTTGGTTTTTATATTTTTTGCTATTTGATTTTCATATGTTAAAAAAAAGGGCATTGGATGCCCTTCAGCACGAAAAGGTTGCTTACTATTTAACAATCTGAAAATTAAGTTAAAACACTTCAAATTGTACACATTGGAATGGGCTTTCTAAAAAGGACTCCAATAACATAGGAATGAATTGATAAATGGTATCGCATGAAATTAAAAAGTCTCTGCACAGGAAGGGAGCTAATCACCAAAGTTAAGTGACAGCCTACAGATCCAGAAATCAGTCTTTGCCAACTATAGATGGAATGAGAGAATTGTTCCCAGAATGCATAAAGAACAGCAAAAATTAAACAAACAAACAAAAAAAAACCACACCAATCAATCAACAAATGGGCTAATGAATTGAATAGAGAATTCTCAAAAGAAGGAAAACTACCAATAAATATTTGAAAACATGTCCAACATCCTTAAACATCAGGGAAACGTGAACAAAAACAGTTTTTCATTAGCCTGTGTTAATTATACATAACCAATGGTTTTATTATGACACCCTCATACATGTATAGCTGCTTTGGAATTCCTCCTACTGAGTCAGAATGGCTATCATCAAGAAAAAATAATAACAAATACTGGTGAAGATGTGTGCAAAGAATAATCAGTGGTTGGAATGTAAACTTCCACTATGGAAGTCTGTGTGAGGGTTCTTCACAACACTGCAGATAGAATTACCACATGACTCAGCTACAAGATTTCTGCATGTATAACCCCGAAGGACTCTAAGTCAACACTGCCACATACCCAAGCTGTTGTCACACTATTCATAATAACTAAGAGCTGGAACCAACAATGCCCCTTAACAGATGCGTGGATAAAGAAAATGCAGTCTGTGCACACAATTATTTTTTTTCAGCTGTAAACAAAAATAAAATATTTGTATGAAAATGGATAGAGCTAGTGGTAATTATGTTAAACAAAATAAGCCAAAGTCAGAAAGAAAATACCACACTTTTCTATGAAAAAAAATTAAATTAGTTTTACGTCGTGAAAGTAGAAAGTAGACTATGAGATGAAATGGGGGGGAGAGGGGTGGAGAGAGGGTGGTGGAACTCACGCAACATGAAAAAAAGAAGGGGGGGGCTGTTTGGGGAAAGGAAGGGGACCAAAAGGGGGGGGGGGGGGACGGGAAAGGGCGGGGGGGGGGGGGGTGGGAAAGAACAAAGGCTCTCATACGTGTCATAATGAAACTGATCACTTCGTATGCCAACTCGAAAAAATTAATAGACAGAGAAGAAGTCATCCAAGCCTTCCCTTCTAACGGTCTGTGCCTCTGTGGAAGAGTGTGAAAAGTGGTGTGGAGAGAGGCCATAGATAAACAGCTGTTGGGAGGCCCTGCTGGTCAGAGGTTGCAGTTTGCCATGGCCTGGCAGCTCTCTCAGAGCTGGAATATGGAAGATTCCCTCCCCAGTGAGACTTCCTGATCTCTACCTGCCTTTATTTGGAGAATGTCTCTAGGCCTGATTTATCTCTAGTGTGACCCTTGGCATAGTTCCCTGCTAGAGCTCTCCCGCTGCTGCCCATATGGGAAAGAGACATTGTGCTAGGAGCTTTTAGATAGGATCATGCTTCCACGTATGATAACTAAGACTTAATAGTAGGAGATTTATGATAGGAGCACGTTGTTTAATGCAAATTAGGTGATTCCCCAGCTAGCGTCCCTAATCCTATATATTCCCTGTACTCTGGAATAAAGCTGAGCTGTCTCACTGAAGCAGTCTCCCGGAGAGCTATCTCTGTCAACTCACAAGCCATCTGACCCTGCTCACTCGCTCCTGTTCCCTTTCCCCTCGAGGACTGGTGGTGACCATCCCCAAGGAAGAAGCAAAACCACAAATAGCAACCTCTTCTGGGAAGGACTTGAGTGAAATAAGTGTCCCTGAGTTAAAAATTACTTTAGTTAAGAAAGTAAATGGGATGTTGTGGGAAGTAACTAAGGTGTTGTTGTCGTTGTGTTTGGAGGGTGTGATGGAACTTAGAGTTAAGGGAAGTAGAGGTTTGGGTGATGGAGAGATGGCTCCAAGCATAGGAACATGAGAGCACTGAAGAGCACAGAAATCTGAGATGCTTCCTCCTCCTGGGACCTGGCCAAGGCTGACAGGACTGTGAAGCAGGGGCATGTTGGTTGCTGCAATGTTTCTAGCAAAAGCAGTGTCTGAGTTTACTGGTGCTCAGGCAAGTGTGGAGCTGTAGAGAAGGGGCCACAGTGGGAGTTTAGTACCTTTCTACAAAAGCCCTAATCCTGAGGCACAGACAGACAATCATTACCCCATTAGCCCATCAAATATTAGCAGTCTAAGGATTCCAGTGCTGGTAAATTGGGGTAGACTTGCTGCCTCCTATTTCTTCCACTGATTACAACAATTTTACAGGATATAAAACACAACTGCCTGTGGGCTCTGAGAAGTCCATAATAGCAGGTAGATAAGAAAGACAAATTTAAAGGTGGACCAGTGCAGGTTGGGGATTTAGCTCAGTGGTAGAGCAATTGCCTAGCAAGTGGTAAGGCCCTGGGTTCAGTCCTCAGCTCCTGGGGAGGGGACAAGAATGACCAAGGCAATGGTGGCTTTTGTAGTATTTTTTTGGTTCTGTCCCTTTAATCTGGCTTTGACCTGAGGGTGGACCGACCACATCGATTGAACTGCACCGTGGATGCAGCTAGCACAAATACCAAGAAGCTTCTCAGAACAGATTAGGGAACAAAAGGACTCAAAGAAAAATAGGAAAGAAATCCTCCTATCTTTCTTGGGGGGGGGGACTTTTATTTCTCTCTAGGCTTTGTCCTGCCCTCGGCCTCAGTCATAAAGCTCTACCACCACTGTAGCGACACCAGTAACATGGACTCACGAAACATGGAAAGAAGTTCCCGATGTACTGAGGGTGGGGACAATTCCCAGCCACATTTCTCTCAACTGCCCTGTATCCATGGTAGTTTATTTGCATACAGCTGTGTGACATCACAATAGGGATAGAGGCTAAAGACTCTTAGAGAACTCATACTTCCGGCCAGAAGAACCAGGTGAAGATATTCACAGCATCGGAGGACGGGACAATTTTATAGGAAAGAGAAGCACAGAATTAAATATTGCAATTCTGTACGAGCCACTAATAACCCCAACGTTGTTATTGAATTTCATAGGTGTGTAACAGAGCTCAGAATCTCACAGGTGTGTAAAGAGCTCAGAACCACTTGTAACCCCAAGCTCATCACTGAATCTCACAAGTGTGTAACAGAGCTCAGAAGAAAATGCAGTAAAGACTTTGAGGACAGAACTGTGATTAAAACCTTCACTGACCACAGCCAAGATGAACAGTCAGGGTATGTGCCCAGGAACTTAGGTTCAGAGTGAATAACAAAGGCTTTGAAAACTCAGCACACAGCCCCCTTCTCCACAGAAGGAGAAAGGAACCTGAACTAGGAATATGACCAGGTTGGCTGTCCGCTAAAACAAACAAAACCACCAGAGGATTTTAATGTGACTCAGGCTCTCACAAAGAGCATTCCAAGAACTCAAGATACTACCTGACATTACCCAAATGTCAACAATAAAACTATCACCAATTTTTAAGAGACAACTAAAAGATGTCAACTCTTAGCTGCCTGTGTCTTAGCTGCTGGAATAATTACCTAATTCTGAAATTAGATAAACACCTTTGACAAGAATGTAAAAATAGTCTGGGCAGTGGTGGTGCACACCTTTGATCCCAGCACTCAGGACACAGAGGCAAGCAGATCTCTGTGAGTTCCAGGCCAGCCTGGTCTACAGAGCTAGTTCCAGGACAGCTAGGACTGCCTTGAAAAACAAAAACAAAAAAAGGAAAAGAATATAAAATAGTTCTCTCCCCCACTCTTTACCTTTCCCCCTCCCCATCTTGACTATGTAGTGCTGGGTGGCCTTGGGCTTACAGTATTTCCTGTTACCACTTCTCAAGGGCTATGACTACAGGGGTGTGCCACCATGGCCAATATCAGAATTCAAAAGTCAAAATCCAAGGAAAGAATAAATGAGCCTAGATATAGATCAATAGTCATTTCCCAATCTGAGAAAGAAAGAACAGATAGAAAGAAAAAGTCATGTCTAAAAAAGTTGTGAGATGATATCAAAAGTGAAGAGGTCAGTCATTAAAAGGCCCACGTTTGTATCCCAGTACCCACATAAAGATGATGGTCATGGCGGCATGTGTTTGTAAGTCCAGCACAGGGGACGGAGAGACAAGATCATCCCTGAGACTCACTGGCCAAGCTAGTCAGGCGTAACTGAGATCCTGTCTCAAAGGAGGTGGGCAGTACTCCTGAGAAGGATATCTGAGGTTCTCTCTGCCCACCCACACACACCTCAAAATAGTTCTAATATGCATGCCATTCATGTCACAGAATAAAAGGTGAGGGACCTGTACACAATTAAAATTTCAAGAAATAAGGGTAAAAACTTCCCAAATATTGTGAAAGATAGCATTTTATAAATTTAAAAGTCTCAGTGAAACCCATAACACAAACTCAATGAAAATCAACAAACTGTAATCAAACTGATGAAAACCAAGTATGAAGAAAATAATATTTACAACAGTCACACAAACAGCAAATGATAGATATGAGACATCAATTCGAATGACTGCTAATTCTCAGGAGGTACCCTGGAGGCCCGAGGACACTGGGAAGCACTTCTCTTGTGCTGAGGGAGAGGATATTTGCAAGAATGAGAAGAAGATAGATGGGAAGAATTAACATTATAAAAATGACTATACTACCAACATCAGACCCAATCCAATCCTCATCAAAATTTCAGCGTCATTCTTTAAAGAAACAGAAGGAATATTACAATTCATATGGAAGTGCAAAAGGCCCCAGACTGCCAAAGCAATTCTGAGCAAGAAAAACCATACAGGAAGAAGTCTCACTATACCCAGTTTTTGAGTTAGACTAGCAGCATGGTACTGGTACAAAAACAGACGTGGAGATCAATGGATCAGTGTCCAAAGGGGAATCTTTCAGCCATAAAGCAGAATAAAGCCATTTTGTTTGCAAAAAAAAAAAAAAGGGATGCAACTGATATAATCATACTAAGGTGAATTAAGCAAGTCTCAGAAAGACAAATACGTTTCCTCTCAGATGTAGTTTCCTGTTCATATAAATACATAAAATCATGTGAGTATGTATGACATGAAAGTAGAAGAGAAAGTCCCTGGTCGGGGGAAGAGGGGCAGTGGGACCTAGTGGAAATGAGATGGAGATGGGAGGGAATATGTTCAATGTTCAATATGCACTTGTATGTTCTTATGTAACACGGCCATGTACAATGAATACATATAGTGATAGAAAGAAAGAAAGAAAGAAAGAAAGAAAGAGAGAGAGAGAGAGAGAGAGAGAGAGAGAGAGAGAGAGAAAGAAAGAAAGAAAGAAAGAAAGAAAGAAAGAAAGAAAAAGAAAGAAAGAAAGAAAGAAAGAAAGAAAGAAAGAAAGAAAGAAAACTTGGAGGCTGGAGAGATGGCTCAGCAGTTAGGATCACTTGCTGCTCTTGCAGAGGACTAGAACCCACATGGTAGTGGCTCACAACCTCATGGAACTTCAGTTACAGGGAATCTGACGCCCTCTTCTGGCCTGTACAGTCACTGCCTGCACAGGTGACACATACAGACAGGCAGGAACACAGAAATACACATAAAAGTAAGTAAAATAAAAAGGAAAACTTACATTAACACAAAACTATACTTGTACATGATTAGATCAGTTTTATTATAATCACTCCAAAGCAGGGACAATATTAATAAGATTTTATTAGAGAATGGATTAACAAACTCACCTATTTGATAGCCCATAATAGCCTATACATTATATGGCATTCTGAAAAGGGCAAGTCTGTAGAGAATGAGGACAGTTTGCAGAGTGAAGGGCCGGAGTAATTGGCAACACCAAGGCAGCACAAGAGAAATTTGAAAGGTGACAACAATTTCCTGCCTTGGATATTATGATAATTAGAAAACTCTTAATCTAATTCTCAAAATTCAGAGCTAAGACCAAAAAAGCGATGTATTCCTAAGCACGTATGAAATTTTAAAAGCATGTTAAACTTTCTACTTCATGTGTTCATCTCTTAAAACAGTATATACAATATCTAGAAGGCGAATGTTCACTGAATTCTCCTAAATTTAAATATATAAAAAGTCATTGAGGGAACAAGACTTCCGGTGTGGTCTTGGTGGGAACTCCTGCAAAGTAAACCTGGTCAGGACATTCAATACTTCTGTTATCTACGTAAACAGAGATTTGGGATTTCCTTCTCTGTTTCATGTGAGATCTGTGCCAGGAAGGAAAAGGACTGGAGCCCCATTGGGCAGTTCTGCTTCCCAGTACCTCTCACTGGAGAAACCCATCAGGACCGGAGTCAGCAACAAGGCTGTTGGGAGGTGGGCCACGAGAGCATAAGTGTCTTGTCGTTTTTCAAACTGTGTTCATAAGCTGTGCTCACTGTGAGCCCCAGGGAGCCAGATCCCAGCGGCCACATCCTCCCTAGCAGTCTGCCAGCTTTAGAACTGCCCAGATGTCAAGTGCAAACAGGAGAGGGCCACAAGAAGGAGGAAGTCGCCTTTGTCTCAGCGCTGTGCTTAGCGAGGTATGTCGGAGATGACACCTGCTCAATACACCAGGTAAACTCTCCACTCCTGTCCTTGGCTTCTTTCAGGCCCCGCAGTTAGCTCAGGTGCTCCACCTGGCCAGTCTGTACATCCTGGACACATTCCCTCAGGCCCTGCTTCCCCAAGCTATGTTTCAGGTTCAGTGGTTCTTCAAACACTGAAAGACACCTCTGCCTTGGCCCCTCCTTAGGAAGGTGTTCCTTCCTTCGCTCAGAGACTTCCTGAAAAAACAATGGATGCAAATCTCATTGTTACCAATCACACAGCCTAACAAATGTGCAGGGAGTGTCTTATGAAGCAAGCCCCGGGGTGGTTCCTTCCACAATTTGAAGTCTCTTTCTGTAAAGGAACAACCTAGACCCCTCCTGAACCACAAGCAAGCATGCACACATATGCTTGCCAATCCCTCTAGCTACTAAGTCCATATTAGCACAAAGTGTTGGCGGCACACACACACATTCAACTTCTTGCTGGCTCTCAGAACCACCTCTAGGAACCTGAGTCTGACAGATGTGTCTCCTCTGTTCCTCTTGCTGCACCTTCCACCCAGCAGCCCCCATAGCTCCACCAGGATCCCACCCACAGAACACATCGTCCCTAAAAGGGAAAATGGGAGCGTAACTCCAGCGGGGAATAATACACTTAAAGTATATACGTAGTAAGTTAAAAGAAATTGCTAGATTGTTAGGACATAAAGCACCAGACACTACTAAGGCTTATTTTCTTTCTTCCGTTTTCTTTTTTTGGGTGGGACCAGTGACAGGTGAACTTTTAATTAAAATTTTTGTTTGGTGTGTTGGGGTGTTTTGTCTGTAAGTACGTACGTGCACCATGCGTGTGCAGTGCACAAGGAGGCCGGAGGAGAGTGTTTGATCCCATGGCGCTGGAGCCACCAGGTGCATGCTGGGAACTGAACCTCTGTCCTCCATAAGAGCAGCAAGTGCTCTTAACTGTGGGGCCATCTCTCCAGCCCCCTCGTTGGATCAACTGACTCACTCAGGAGTCTAGTACACACATGCACTGGCATCCTCTTCCTCCAGGTTTCTCTTTCTGGACTTCTAGTGCATTGGACAGAACTTCCTAGCCTCAGAATGGTGCGAAGTAAATTTCTTTTGCTTACAAATAAATTTGTGATGGCAGCATGGCTAGCCCAGTGTCCACTCTAAGCTAAGTTTCCATCGGTTCAAGGAAAAGGCTAGGTCAGGGGGACCAACATCATCTACTGACCTTAACCAGTCATAGGATCTGTTTTATGAACTTCTTTAGGCCTGGGGGGTCTCCTATTTGGAGTCCTCATCTCATAGCAAACCAATATTTTAAAATTTACTCACATCTCACATGAAATACAATGTCTATGTAGCTATATAACTATAAGCAGTTACCAAACTGATAAAATGTTACCGATACATTAAAATGAATTTGATGTGAATTTGGATTTTTGTTTGTTTTCACAGTTTGAAACCAAGCTATTTCTTTTTGGTTTTCAAATATTCCTATTTTCCTCTGCAAAGCTGTTATTCCTAAGTGCTAAATCTCTAGTGCGCAATGCAAACAATGGCCTTGCACACAGGAACCCAGAAATGAACCCTTTCCAAGGCCCGATCACTTCCTCCCACTTCAACCAACTGCAGCCCTACACCTTTGAATCAAAGGGCAGTCGGAGTTCTAATGCCTGTGATCCATCTGCTGCACTTGTTTTGTTCATAGTATCTTCGCTACAGCCTTTTGAGCTGGGAATGATTGTCCTGTGGTGCCCAGAGGGAAAATAAGGCACAGACCTTCTTGATGACTTGCCCATCAGACCCATCTTATGGCGATCAAGCCCATAATTACCTAAGTCACAACTCTTGCAGTTACCTAAGTCACAGCTCTGTCTCCTGACATTTAGTCAGAAGAAGATGGGACAATGGGGGGGCGGGGATGCTAAGGAGATGGCTGACCCACATATGAATTCAAGCCCCAGAACCATATAAAAAAGCCAGGCAAGGTGTGACAATTTTACACCCCAAACCATCAGATCCCAGGGCCTCACTGGCCAGCCAGCCTAACTTACTTGGAGAGTTTGAAGCCAGTGAAAGATCTTGTCTCAAAAAAAGGTGGACACTAACTGTTCTGGTTTGTTCTCTGTTGCTGTGATAAATACGATGACAAAAAATAACTCGGGGAGGGAAGGGTTAATTGTAACAGGTTAAGTCACTCACCAAGGAAAGCCAAGGCCGGAACTCAAGGCAAGAGGTTAAGGCAAAACCACGGAGGAAGGCTGCTTACTGGCTTGTCCTGCGTCAGCTCACCTGCTTCCTATATAACCCAGGCCCACTTCCCCAGGGCGGCACTACCCACAGTGGGCTAGGCTCTCCTTCATCGATCAGCAGTTAAGAACACGTCCTGCAGACAAGCCTGCAGGCCAATGTAGTAGAGGTAATTTCTCAGTTGTTGAGTGCCCCTTATGCCAGGTATGTCAAGTTGGCAACCAAGAATAGCCATGGCATCTGAAGACCACCACCAGAGGCAGTCCTCTGGTTTTCATATGTGCATACACACCACACACACACACCTGTGAAAATACACAGGTGTACACACCAAAAAGATCCACCTATCTCAATGATTACATAATGCTCTGTCACTCATAGATCTGCTTATATTTAGAAGCTGTTCATACTCCCTGGTTTATATTTTGTCCAAAATGTTCTTTTCAAGAATGCACAGGTCACAGCTGGACAATGGTGACACTCGCCTGTAATCCCAGCACTAGGGAGACTGAGGCACATCACTATTTTACACCAGTGTCACCACCGTGTCCCCCCCCTCCCATGAAACCTTTCTCACCTACCCAGTGCATTTATTGTTGGTTTTAGTTCCATGTGGTAACATCACCATATAAAACATCAGGGGGCCCCTATCCATCTTAAACCTTCATGGTGTGGGGGGAGGGTGGGGGGAGGGTGGGGGGAAGGGTGCTGGTGTGATGGCTCGGCAGTTAAGAATACTTGTTGCTCTCGCAGAAGACCCGGGTTCAGTTCCCAGCACCCACATGATGGCTCACAACCATCTGTAACTCAGTCCAGGGGATTCGATGCTTTTTCTCGACCTCTGCCAGTATGTACATGGCAGGCATACATACATACATACACACAGGCAAAATACCCACACACATAAAATAAGTAGATCTAAAAATATTAATCCTCCATGGATTTAGAGATCCTACACTGAATACAAGTCTGGAACCTAGACAACTGGACTTGTGTGTTTCCTTCTATGAGCATCTTGTGTGGGTACCTTGTGTATACCCAGCTGGAAAGTCAACTTCTGAGCAGGCTCCTCTGGAACTTCCCACTCGCAAGCTAACCAGTTTGCAGCCTATGACAGGCACTTGTCAAAGTACCATAGCTTCTGTTCCAAGCTGTAAGAAAGAGACTGTGATAGATGATCAAGAGCGAACTAAAAACACTGAAAATACACATGCATATTTTACCACAGATACGATCGACCAAATACAAGTCTCCTCGACAGAAACATGTTAACCAAATTTTCTTTAAGAATGCTGCCACTTTGAAAATTATAAATTTATAAACTCAAGTTCCAGTTGCTTTTGGGATACTATCTTACAAGGATACCGACGTACAGTATGGCTTGTTAAGGAAGGGAATGGCTCAGTTGCCTTTAGCCTACTGGCTAAGGGTGAGATAGGACCTCTGTTGGTCTTTTCTGTATCAAACACACAGATTGCAAGCCCAGTGCCACTTTGAGATCTTTGGCAGCAGTTAACTCTGCAGCTCACACACGATTGAGCCTGTATGATAATGAGTATTCAGAGACGGGTAATGCCTGGGGGGCACTCACCAACCTAAGACAGAGCACCTGTGTGGCCTGGGCAGGCGTCTCCATGACGGGTAAGGTGACCTGCTGACGTCCCACGCAACCCAAGTCAGAAGCTCATTTTTTAATAAAAGGGGGACCTGTAGGTCCCTGGCCCCCGTTTTGGGTAACTGTTGCCTTGCTTGCAGACCTTGACCGTGATATTCTCCCTATGCTAATTCCCTGCCAGGTTCCACCCTCCTGAATGCTTAAGGGAAGTTCCTTGCCTGGTACTCTAATAATGGGTGTTAACAGATTAGAAGCAAGATTGTAAAACATCAGTAGCGAACTTCTGCCCTCCGGGGTCCTCCCATTGTGCTGTAAGCCTGTATTTAAGACCTCCTCCCCCCTTAAATAAATGACATTCAGCATTTAAAATTAAAATATATATATATATTATATATATAATTGAATGAATACTGTGAATGTAATCTATGAATACCACAAATGTGATTAATATCATGAGTGTAATTAATGAATATCATGAGTGTAATTTAAAAAATAAATAAAGTAAAAAAAAAAAAGAAAGTGAGAAAAACAAAAAAAAAAAAAAGACAAACAAAAAAAACCTGGTACAACAGGTTATAGGAAGGGTGAAGAGGTGGTTTTGGGTGGGTTTCCAGGTTGAGCTGGGTTAACTGAGTAGGTGCTTGACTTCAGCATTAATGAAGATGAGACACCACCTTGTGGTCGGAAGTAGAAATTCAGGATTGATCTGGGACTCAAATACAAAATTGCATTCCCTAAGCTACATGCGCTAGTCCAGTGAGAACGGTGTATGACTACATTAAACCCTCAAATATGTCTCTGCTCTAATATGTGCCCCCTTACAGCCAAGATTCCTAATGCATACACATTTCAAAGCCCTCTAAACTCCCTGCTCCTATCTGTGGAATGAGTCATCACTTTCACTTCCACTTATAAGGATTTATTCATGACAAACACCCGGAGGGTGGGGGGTGGGGGTGGGGCGTTCATCTGTGAAGACAACACTACAGATGCTCCCATGAAAATTAGGAGCAATACGATTTCATTGTGTAACATCTCAGGGGCAAAGGAATAGCTATCACCCAACAACTTGGCTATATGATGTAATCTGTGAAGTTGGGACAGCTCAGAACATTTTAATGAAAAAAAATCAGTTTTAGAATGCTACACAAATTCAGTAGAATATGGTGATGAATCGTTTGCATTTTACAAATTGTTATATTAGTAAATTTTATTTTCCTGAGCACTTCTGATCAAATGAGGACTTCTGGACTTCTTTTTTTAATCAGCATACGGGGCTGGAGAGATGGCTCAGTTGTTAAGAACACTGTTCTTGCAGAAGTCCCAGGTTTGATTCCCAGGACCCACGCTGTGGCCCATTAACATCCATAACTCCAGTTCTAGGGAATCCAACTTCCTCTTCTAACTTCTTAAGGTACCAGGTACACAAGGAGTGTACATACATACATGCAGGCAAAATACTCATACACATAAAATAAATATACCAAAATTATATATTTTAGTCAATATGTTAGATACCAAAATTATATATTTTAGTCAATATATGTTAGATACCAAAATTATATATTTTAGTCAATATATGTTAGATACCATTATGACATTTTTGAACACATAATGTTTTGTGGGTCCCCCCCTCCCCGCATTTCTCCACCCCCTATCCTTGTTCTCTTGTGACCTCCCTACCCTACCCAGGACACGTGGGACATGAATACGAAGTAATTTTAAAATAATCATTCCTACAGCCACACGTATTTCTCTCAAATCAAAAGCTTGTCAAAGCAGGCAGAGGTGTATGCCTGTAATCCCAGCACTCAGAAATCAAAAACAGGAGGATCATGAGTGGGGGGGCCAGCCTGGGCTACATAAACAAAATGAAAGGAGCGTTTGGAACATGATTTCATCCCAGGCTATCCACTGGTGCAATCAAGGGAAGGGAAGATTACTACAATATTTCATCAATGGGTCATGGTCAAAACATGCATCTTAGGCATGTGACTATAGGCCTAGGCTAAAAGCATCCACCAAGGGAATAGTATTCCTCTTCAGCAAGATGGTGGATATTCTCTTAAGAGAGGGGGACGAGCTAAAATCTCAGAGATCTCCAGTAGAGCTGAGACATTTAAATGTGGGTGGGGCTCAAGACAAGAGTGTGGGTGCTATGGCCCATCTGAGGACATGGCCTCCAGGAAGAGGCGGCCAGTGTGAGAAACCAGACCCTCTCCAAGCAGCTCTGCCTCGGTGATTACAGTGCACCTGAAGCCGGTGAAGAAACAGAGAGGTTGGTCCCAACTGTGAGTGACCTGGGGAAGGGCAGAGAAACAGGAGGCAAGCTAAGGGGGCCTCAAGTGTTACCATGCACAAGGACCACCAAGAGAGCGCCTTGCAGCTCAGCTCCTCTGCTGCCACCTGCTGATCCATTCAGTAAGGTCCTTCTTCCTCTTAGTGCCTCTCAGCCAGCCCCCCAGCCCCCCCCCCCCAAATCTACAAGGTGTGAACTCTGTGCAGGACAACTCAGTCCCTGACATGTGGTTCCTCTTCTTTGTCTGCCTTAGCCATCCTTCTGGGAAATTTCACTATGACACCAAACTACTTAGGATGCCCACCATCCCCACTCACCCTGTGACTTCTGTCCCATGGCTTTTTCCAAAGACCCTCAACATCACCCCATAACCTGCTACTTAAGAGTCAAACTTCTTGCAAGGGTAATGTTATGGTTTCAATGTGAAATGTCTCCAACAGGCTCAAGTGTTTAAACACTTCATCTTCAGCTGTGGCATTTTTTTGGAGGTGGCAGAATCTTTGGGAGGTGGAGCCTACCTGGAAGGGGAGGGGACACCCAGGGTTCCAGCTGCACTTGCTTCTCATCTCTCCACTCCCTCCCTGACTCTCTCCCTCCCTCTCAGAAGTGAGCAAGCCCCTCCCACACCCTGCCACGAAGGATCACACCTCCCTAAACCATGAGTTAAAATAAGTCTTTCCTTCAAGAGTTGCTTCAGACAGGTATTTTATCACAGTGCAAAGAGGAGGAGAGGAGGAGGGAGAAGAACAGGAGGAGGTTGGGGAGGAGCAGGAGGAGAAAAAGAAGTGTATGTGTGTGTGGGGGGGGGGGACAACCCAAAGGCTAGAAAGAATGTGGGGAAGAGCGCATACCGCTCTTGCAGAGGACCTCAGCTTGGTTCCCAGTACCCACAC
>CABHPP010149177.1:10535-48479 GCA_902168425.1 Peromyscus attwateri | reverse complement strand
TTAACATGCTATGGTTTCATAACACTTAAAACATTAGTTTTAAAGGATGGTTATGAACCCCAAAAGCTTAGATCAAAAAGAAATTAGAAGATGAAGTTCAGCTGGGCAGTAGTGGTACATGCCTTTAATCCCAGCACTCGGGAGGCAGAGCCTGGCATATCTCTGTGAGTCTGAGGCCAGTCTGGTCTACAGAGCGAGATCCAGGACAGGCACCAAAACTACACAGAGAAACCCTGTCTCCAAAAAAACAAAACTAACTAAATAAATAAGTAAATAAAAAGATGAAGTTTATCATGTTGATAACCTAAGATAAACTGTACAGAGTACAGGTTTTAAAGATGACCTATTTTACATCAGAATATTTTCATACTCTAAATTGTATTTATCCCCTTAGAATTTTACTTTGTGTATATTTTTACATCGTGTGTGTGTGTGTGTGTGTGTGTGTGTGTGTGTGTGTGTGTACATCAAAAGAGAACATGTAGGAATCAGTTTTCTTCTTCTGTCTTGTTGGTCCTAGGGAACAAACTCAGATGTCAGGCTTATTGGCAAAAGCTTTTATCTTGTTGGGCTACCTCACTTGCTAACACATCTTGTTTAAAACCACTTGCCTATTTCTCACTATCTCTATCACACTATCTACCATATCTTTATATTTTCAACCGCAGATACTGAAGAATGTGTGGGCAACACCACTAATCTCCTACAGTAGCAATGACTGACATTCAAAATCCACATTAGAAAAAAAAAAAAAAAAAAAGATGTGCTTATTTTACTCCACAATTGGAGTTTATGGTCCTCTCAGAAAAGAGAGGTAGAGTTTTATAGGCTCTACTAAGTGAATGACTGATACTTAATCTATGTGCCTTAATTTTCTTACTTGTACAGCAGAGGACAAATGATAATGAAATGAAGAACTGCTGTGAAAAGTGTAAGTAAGGAAACACATAATTGCTAATATTTTCTAAGGAGAAGTAAAATTCAAAGGTAGTAACAGTTCAAGGAAGTTTGTTAGTTATAATGATAAAAGAGGAAATCCTGAGAAAGATTACAGACTAACAGGAGAAGCAATTACTTACTATGCCACTTCACTTTTCATAATATGATTAAATACTTATAGGTTTTATTAAAAATACTGTTAGTAACACATCTCCATTGAACTGATTTTTTTATTTTTTTAATTTATTTTATTTTATTTTACAATATAATTCAACTTTACAAACAAATCAGTCATAGATTCCCCCGTTCTCCCCCCCACCCCCCCACCCCCGCCCCACCCTCCATTTCCATCTCCTTCAGGGCAAAGACTCCTGGAGGATTGAGATCGACCTGGTGGACTCAGCCCAGGCAGGTCTAGTCCCCTCCTCCCAGGCTGAGCCAAGCGTCTCTGCTAAGCCCCAGGTTTCAAACAGCCAATTCATGCACTGAGCACAGGACCTGGTCCAACTGCCTGGATGCCTCCCAAACAGATCAAGCCAATCAACTGTCTCACCCATTCAGAGGGCCTGATCCAGTTGGGGGCACCTCAGCCATTGGTTCACAGTTCATGTGTTTCCATTCGTTTGGCCACTTGTCCCTGTATTCCATCCATCCCTGGTCCCAACAACTCTTGCTCACATAAACCCTCCTCCTTCTTGCCAATTGGACTCCCGGAGCTCCACCCGGGGCCTGACCGTGGATATCTGCATCCAGTTCCCTCAGTCATTGGATGGGGTTTCTAGCACAACAATTAGGGTGTTTGGCCATCCTATCACCAGAGTAGGTCAGTTTGGGCTATTTCTCGACTATTGTCAGCAGTCTATTTGGGGGGCATCTTTGTGGATTTCTGTGGGCCTCTCTAGTACTTTGCTTCTTCCTATTCTCATGTGTGAACATGAGAATGAACATGAACATTCCTTGTGTTCCCTCTCTGTTCTTGATCCAGTTGGGATCTCCCGCTCCCCCAAGTTCTCTTTCCCTCGCCCCTTGCCCCTCATTACCCCCACTCATGTCCAGACTGTTCATGTAGATCTCATCCATTTCTCCGTCATTGGGCGATCCCCGTGTCTTTCTTGGGGTCCTGTTTTCCAGGTAATCAATATGGCACTTTTTTAGAAAATTGGGAATCAATCTCCCCCAAGATCTAGCTATACCACTCTTGGGCATATACCCAAGAAATGCTCAATCATAGCACAAGGGCACTTGCTCAGCTATGTTCATATCAGCATTGTTTGTAATAGCCAGAACCTGGAAGCAACCTAGATGCCCTTCAATCGAAGAATGGATAAATAAACTGTGGTACATATACACAATAGAATACTACTCAGCAGAGAAAAACAATGACATCATGAGGTTTGCAGGCAAATGGATGGATCTAGAAAAAATCCTCCTGAGTGAGGTAACCCAGACTCAGAAAGACAAACATCGTATGTACCCACTCATAGGAGAATACTAGTTTTGGAACAAGGGTGACTAGACGGCTACTCACAACACCAGGGAGGCTACCTGGAGAACTGATTTATATAAATGTCTTTTATTTTGTTTTTGTCTGCAATATAGAGAAATGTGTGTTGCAACACATAGTTTGTGATTCTTTTTTCTATCCATATTTTGAGACTGATGCCCTTCACTAATCTCTATTGGCCAAGACACATTTCTGTCTCTGTGTTTCACAGACATCTCACACATAGAACTATACAAATGAATTTGCCACCATTCTCCTATATCCCATTATCCCTCTTAGAATTTCACATTGATCTATGGAGACATGATATATTCATATTTTCAAATCATAAAATTCCTATAATATGTTCTCTTATACTAGTTACTGAAAAAATATGTAAAACTGAATGTGAACAAACTTCATTTCAGAAAATTTTCTTTTGAAATAAAGTCAAAGAAAACATTTTCTTGAATGCATTACAAAAACTGAGTTTCTACAATAGTATTCCATGGACTCCACCATTAGATGATGATTTTAGTACATTTGTGAAATATAAGCACTTGTCAAGCCTGATGTCCTGGATTTAATCCCAAAGACCCAAATGGTAGAAGCAGAGAAATGATTCCTTCACATTGTCTTCTGACCTCCCCATGGGGTCCTTGGCATATGTACATACACACACACACACACACACACACACACACACACACACACGCACGCACGCACGCACACACACACACACACACACACACTGAAATTAAATGACACAAATACAAAGCAATAATAAGTAGCTCAAAATGAAGTAACAAGAATTTAGTCGGAATAATAAAGTATCTGTGGTCCCTCATATTGATAATACAATCAACCTTACTAGTGCAGCAACACAAGACAATGGTTTCAAGTAGAGAAAACTGTGAAACTAATAATTCAACCTAATCATGAATATCTGCTTTCCTCTCAAGTGTGTACATTTAGACAGGTTATCTTCATCCAGCAAAACAGCTATGGTGCTGTAAAGACCAAATACATTATGTGAGTGGTTCCGGCAGTGCAGGTCCTTGGCACAAAACTGACGTCCAATAAATACATAAATTCACCCTTTGTATCCAGAAAGAAATAAGATAATTTCTCCCTAGAAGATCAATTTGTGTTCCATTGAAAGCTAAGACTGGCTTTTAGCCTATAAAATGGGCAGCACTGGAACAGGGAGAGACAGGGGCTAGGATGTTAACTAAAATACCAGAAGTCCAAGCAAAGAAAGATTAACTGTAAATTATGTGCTCATTTAGGCAGTAGATAATAAGTGCTACTATTTGGAAAGAACAGGACCATAATATCTAAATATATATATATATTTCATAATAGAAGGGTTTACGTTGTTCTTTGTTTATTTTCACATATCACTCAAATAACAATGTATGTCACAGCTGTACTTGACAAAACATTTAGTAGAATTAATGAATGATAGAGGTGTTGCCAGGTTATTGGGAGTCACCCTGGGAAATCCCATCTTTTAGAATCACTTGATATTAGGAACTTATACTGTAACTTGTGTTTGATTATATTCTTGATTTTAAAGTGACAGGTGAGTAAGTATGAAAGTTGTAGGGTGAATCATTCATCTCATCCAGTGATATTTAGTACATGATAACTCTTACTTGTGGATCAAAAGTGCTCAAATATCAGCAAGTTCCATTGTTACCACATCTGTGATGAACTCACCTACTTAAATATACCCGCATCCTCTCTCACAACTGCTCTCACAACAACTCTCACAACAGAGATGTACCTCATCTCTTCTTGTTCAAAATTAACCTGCCTTCAACTTGACATTAACCAGCAACTATAAATGACATTCAGGTTTATGGCATGTTCTGTAATTTTTTAGATTTATTTAACTATTAAATTATATTTTAGTAGAATATTGAAAAGTATTTTCTTGTGATAGCTGTATAGGAAAATTTCCTTGTTTAAGAATCACATATAAGCCAGGCAGTGGTGGCACATGCCTTTAATCACAGCACTCAGGAGGCAGAGCCAGGTGGATCTCTGTGAATTCGAGGCCAGCCTGGTCTACAGAACGAGATCCAGGACAGGCACCAAAACTACATAGAGAAACCCTGTTTGGAAAAAAAATACCAAAAAAAAAAAAAAAAGAATCACAGATAATAAAATATACCACTACATAGTTTGTTTTCTTTATATATGAGAATATTATTTAATTGGTAAATATATGTATAATTTCTTAACTCAGTTATGTTTGTAAGTATACAGCTTAATAGGCTACTTTTTTTTTTACTAAATTATACTACATAAAATGCATACAGTTAAACATAATTAACTTTTGTAATCACAAAGTGATTTGTGACAAGCATATTGAGTCAGGTAGCCTGTCTTGGTAGTCACTGAAGTAGCTAATCCATAATGGTTAAGCTAAAAAAGACTAAGGTTGAAAATCAATTCTGCCTCCCATAAAATGGGGTTGGTGCCAATGAAATAATTTGTTGCCTTGGTCTGGGATCACTGAGTATTGATTCTTAAGTCTCACAGTATGAAGCTACAACTTTAATTCCCCAGAGAATCTTCAGGAAAAGTGTTCATCATAAGTTAAACTTGAGAGTTCTTCTAATTCATTGAAGGAAGAGTCGAATAAATTAGCATTGCCTTTGGTAAATTAGAATATTACCTCTAAAAAGACAGTTTTCAAATCTATTTATTAATAATAATATCCATAATATTCTATAATATTGCATCTATATAATATTAGTAATATTGTGCTATCTAGTTATCTAATAGCCTATTTTAGTAATAGAGTTATTAGCTGAAGCAGTTGGTGATTAAACTTTTAATTGTCTATTTGTATATACAAACTTCTATTTTTCAGTATTTATCTCAAATCCATAGGACTTTCAAATAAATTGGTAGAAGATTATATAAAAGTAAAATAATTTCAGTTTATAAAAGATTTGTAAGTTGTTGATATAATTTCTAATATATCTTAGTATTGATGTATACTGCAAATTACTACTCTAGAAATGTACGAAACAAAAAGAAAACATCCTCCAGATACAGAAAGCCCACCAGCTCATATAAGCCATAACACTATATGAAAGCCGACTGAAGTCTGAGTTACAGATATTAAGCATAGTAATGATCTATCATTAAAATTCCTCTTAGATATTTAAAACTTTTATTTTTGATTTATGCACGTGTGAATCCCTGAATGTGTGTGTACAGTATAATTAAGTAAAATATAGCCTATTGCATTGTATTCATATAAACATAAGTAAGTTAGAACTTACATTTATTTAACACATAGTATTTTCATACATAAAGAAAGCACATTATGAAATGGTAAATTTTATCATCTGTAATGTATGTATACCTCATGTTTACCTCATCTCTAGGGATGCCAAAAGAGACCATGAAGTCCTCTAGAATTGGAGGTACATATGACTGTGAGCCACCATGTTGGTGCTAAGTAAAGGACCTGGCTCCTATGCAAGAACAATAATTTATCTAATTCAAATATACAAATTTGCTAACCCAACTTTTTGAGAAGTAGATGACGTATTGTCCATCTTAAAAAAAGGCTCCCCCCAGCCCTGCCTCCCAGATTTCGCCCATTCAAGTTATATACATAATTTGTATCAGCAGTTTATATTTCCCTTCTCACAACTCTTATGGTCCTGACATGTTAATCTCTATAAAATATTTTTTACTTAACCGTTCTCCTTGAAAAGACCATTCATATGCTATTGCCTTAGCTCTAAATTATTCATCTGCTAGTTCAAGGACTTCCAAAATTTAGTCTCATATTATTAGTCTAACTAGTATTTCCTACAGTTCATTTGGACAAAGCAAATGACCATAACATTAATTTACCACTGTCATATGTAGAGCACTATACTGTAAAAAAAAAAAAAAAAAAAAAAAAAAAAAAAAAAAATGGGAGTAAACCAAGATCCTGACTGTGTCCTTAAGAAACTAAATACCTGCTGAGGATACATATGTGACATACTATGCTCACCTATGTAACTCTGTACATTCAAAGGTTTGTGATATCTATGCCATGTTACTTTGTGTATGAGAGTGATTGCTATTCTACAGATTTCTCCTGTTGGAAAAACAGTGGATTCTAGTTTGGACTAAGAGAGGTGGTTAGTATAGAATACAGGAGAAAGGGTTTTCAAAAGGAAATACTTTGTTCTGAAAACAATGCATAGAATTGTGGTCATTCCACACCGGTTTAACTGAACCATTTAGGACTATTTATTAATATCTCCATTATACAGCTGAAGATTGGGAATGCACTTATCCATAAAGAAGTAAATTTGTGTGACTCAAAGACTATCAATAAACCAATTGGCTAGCCTAATTTTTATTTTTATTTATTTTTTTTTATTTTTTGAGGGCTAGGGAGGACTTTCCATCTTAAAAAAAAGTCTTTATTATTGAGAATATCCTGCAGGTGTGCAATGAAATGAATTGTCCAAACTCTTTGCTGCCTTCTAACTTCCCATATATTTCCTCAATGTACCCGACACCCAACTTAATGTCTATATTTTTGATTGATAACCCACTAAGTCCAGTTAATGCTTCCCATATGTACATGGATGTGGCATCCTAAAAGAATGATGGTCTTTCCTCAGCAGCTGTCCACTGTTAGCATCTCAGTTGATGATTGGTCCTAGAGATCATTCCCCCCCTCCATTAATGCCAGAATATTTTTTTCTGATTTGATCTCGTGCAGAACTTCTGTAAGCATCCATAGCAGCTATGAGTTCATGACTGCCATAAGCAGGTCAGGCCCAGAAGACAACATTTCTCAGTGCTAGTTTTTAATCCTCAGGTACTTAGAGAAACTTTGTGCTTTATCTTCTGTGATGTTCTCAAACTTCAGTGGTGGGAGAGTATTGATATAGATATCTCATTTAAGGCAGAGCACTTTCTTTCCTTTGGCCTATGTCTGCATTGACTGTTTCCCACTACAAAAAGAAGCATCTCTGAACAAGGTTGAGAGCAGCCCATATTTAAAGTATTTTAAAGGTAATTTAACAACAGGACCATTTAGTACAACAAAAGCAGGTTCTACCAAGGACCTATGAACTGTCCAACCATGAGGTTTTAACTAGAAATACAGTATTATAAACATGAAATTCCCTCTTATGAAGCAAGGCCTAAAGTCCAATCAGAAAGTAGATAGTTAACCCATAAAAACCATGCCACCATTGCACACTTGGTACCTCTTGCTGGCAAGCTGGTATTACAGCACACCAGGGCCAGTACTGGGTAAGACTACTGATGGCTTTTCTTCTTCAGTATACACTGCACCTTCCACTACGATGAAAACTAGCCATAAAAGAGGAAGTGTGTGGTGTTACATATATAAAAAAACTCTCTAGAATATATAAATTCACATGAAAAGTTACCAGAAGTAGTAAATGTAACAAGCTGAAGAATAATAGAAGTCCTATACAATGATACAATTATATTGGCAAATAAAAATTAGAAATTGAAATTTTAAAAGTACCATTTCTAATAACACCAAGAATACTAAATAAATTGTTCTTTCTTCCTCCTTCTCTTTTTCCTCCCTTCTTCCCTTCCTTCCTTCCTTCCTTCCTTCCTTCCTTCCTTCCTTCCTTCTCACCTTCCTTCCCTCTTTACGTATGAACTATTGAATCTAGGGCTTTTCCCATGTTGGGTAAATATGAATGTCAGCTACATAATCACAGCTGTTTAGGAGGTTGAGGCAGGAGGATTTCAAATTCAAGGCATGCCTGGGCCTCAGAGTTAGTTCAAAATAAATTGGCACATCTTAGCTTAACATTTCCTCCTTAAAAATAAAGTTTGTTAGAAAGTAGGCTTTTTTATCAATAAGGTTTTTATCAACTCATCCTTTGGTTTGTCCATCCCTTCCATCTCTTGATTTAAAATTATGTTTGATTTGTTGAAGATGGAAAGTCAAAAACAGATAAACAAATATGTGGAAGGATGAAGGTAAGGAACAGGTATAAGTTGATATGAGTTGATCAGTGCTCAAAAGACATCAGGAAGAAATGGAATTATGAGACATAGATCACAGACATGACAAAAATCTGAAAATATTTGATGGAGAAATGTACTTTACTGATAAAGAGAGCCTTTAAAATTTTTGATAGTCTGTATGTTGTGAGTCCATACAGACTTCTGTACCCAAGTTAACACATTCCTAACTGCAATGCTGTTTTCATTTACTTATTAAAATGTGTTTTATTTTTAGTGCCATATATATGTATATTTCTGTATGTGGGCATGTGAATGTAGGTGTCCTCAAAGGTCAAGACAAATGGATCTCCCTGTTATTGGAATTACAGATGATTGTTTGCTTGCCAATATGGGTTCTGGGAGGCAAACTCTGGTTTCCTAGAAGAGCAACAAGTATATGTAACTGCTGAGCCATCTTTCTAGTCCCCCTTTCAAATGTAAGTAATAAATAGTGAGCATATTCACTCCCATAACCCCTCCATGTTCACTTTCCTTAGAGTTACCTGATCTTGTCCCTATCTAGTTTACTTCCATTTCATGCCATATTTACGTGCATGACTTCATGCATCTGTCTAAAATCTAAGAACCAAAACTAGATAGCATCTGATATTTTTTCTTTCTTCCAGCACTTGGAAGGCAGAGCCAGGTGGTTCTCTGTGAATTCGAGGCTAGCCTGGTCTACAGAGTGAGATCCAGGACAGGCACCAAAACTACACTGAGAAACCCTGTCTCAAAAAATCAAAACCAAACCAAACCAAAACAACAACAACAACAACAAAAAAAAACTGGACAGATTCATGTTCTATGATGAATTTTAGTTCTATCAATTTCTCTGCAAAGACATCTTTCTTTTTTTATGGCTGAAAACTGGTTCACCTTGCATCTATACCACATTTTACCTATCTTTTCCTATATTACTAAACACCTAGCTTGGTTTCATAACTTAAATATTGTAAGCCATGCTTCAAGTTCTTGGATGTGCAAGGATCTCTGTGTGATGTTGCCCTGACATCCTTCAAGTTATTTGCTTTCACATTGATTTTTGTTTGTTTTGTTTATATATTCATATAGTCTTCTTACTAATCCTATGCCACATCTAGTGCTAACAAAGTTTTTTCTGCAATAATGTGGTCTCTCTTCATTCAGGAAATGTATCTTTTCTGTATAAAAGCTTTGTAATTTCTTGAGTCCCTTGCCAATTTCTGCTCTTTTCTATTACTAAATGATAACCTTCCAATTAGCTTAAAACAAGCACATCATATATTTTAATTTATTTGGTTCAGGTACCTTGAAGCTACTCCTCCCCTCTGAGTACGCATGGCCCAAGGTTTAGTGTAGGTTGAAATCCAAAGCTCTTATGAAGATATGTCTATGAATGAAGAAGATTTTTTTATTAAGAAAAACTTTTTATTCATTTTACATACCAATCAAAGATCCCACTCTTCCCTCCTCCCACCCCTCCAGCTTCCCTCCCTAACCCACCCCAGCATTCCCTCTTGAAAGCTTACCCAAGTAACTGATAGCAATCCTCTTTTCCAAAGACCATGAGCAGCTCCTTGGGACAGTGTCAGACCCAGGAACTGATTTGCATCAGGATGAGGAATACGGAATCAAGTACAAATGAGAGTGAATTAGGGTCTGTGTGACCTTAGAAGTAAACCCTGCTGTGTTCTATTCATATTTTTGAAGAGGGAAACAATCATTCCACATACCTGCAGTGGTGCAGTTACAAAAACATTATAAATAGTAGAAGGCAGAGATCATTGAGGGGCTTTGTAGTTTGAAAACTATACTACCAGTGGTCTCAACCTTATTATCCACATTCTAGACTTAACTATATGCAGCAAAAATTCTCTGGCTGCTTTATCATATAATTCATCTTCTGACATATTGAAGTATGCTTTATTTAAGTTCTCAAACTTCCTGTCGCTGTGACCCTTTAATGCAGTCTTTCATGTTGTGATGATCCCCAACCATAAAATTACTTCTGTTCCTTCTTCTTGACTGTAGTTTTGCTACTAGTATGAATTGTAATATAAATATCTGATATTTCTGATGGTCTTAGGTGCCCTCTGTGAAAGGTTGTTCAATCCCCACAAAGGGGTCACAACCCACAGATTGAGAACCACTCCTTTATTTGATTTCTAAGAAAACAAAACTAAATTAGATATGCTTTTTTACATATCTGAACTCAAAACTTAGTTCCTTTCTCATGTCCTCAGAAGAGTCTACAAAGCACTGAATGTAATATATGCACATCATGGCTGTACTGGCCAGAAAATACACTAAAATACTTTCCTCTGAGAATATGATCTGTTGAAGTTCACCTTTATTTTCAGTTTTCTTTCTTTCACTTGGCTGATATTTGTTAAAATACAGAATGAGTGACTCACTTAGTTTTTTCCCATATCACTAAAATAGGGTAAAAAATAGCCTTCCCTTTGTTTTGTCTGAGCAATTACTGAAGTGTTCTAAGATTGTTTAATGTGCCAAGGTGTGTAAGATTTTAGCATTTCAATATTTTCAGAACTATTGTGTATATATTAACAATTTTCAAACTTATTTAATCAAAAGAACATTTTGGAAAATTGTTAGTAGAAAGCATATGAAATAAAAAAAAATGGTAAGCAACTTTACCTGGTAATGGGTATGAGGCTATTACTGTTAGTTCATTTTCCTGGTGCAATCTGAACAAAGTCCTTTATTAAGAGTAATGTGTATATGTTTGTCATTGTGTGTGTGTTGATTTGCCTCTCTCTGTTGCTTAAATTCTAATTAGTCTAAATAATAAAAACCCAGCATCAGATATAGGGGTAAATGCTAAAATATCAGAGGGTCAGAGCAGCCAGCCACTAGTTCTTACCTCTATGAAATCCTTAGCAGAAAAGAGACCTAGCACCTCTCTATACCCCACCTCATCACATCCTCTCACTGCCCAGCCATATCATTTCCTGTCTGTCTAGACAGACCTCTAGACCTCTATGATTAACTAATGGCTAGCTCCTCCTTCTGATTTTCAGGCAAGCTTTATTTGTTAGAACACAAATAAAATATTACCACACAGCTGGGTGGTGGTGGTGCACACCTTTAATCCCAGCACTTGGGAGGCACAGGCAGGTGGATCTCTGTGAGGCTGAGGCCAGCCGGGTCTACCAAGTGAGTTCCAGGACAGCCAGGACTGTTACACAGAGAAACTTTGTCTTGAAAAACCAAAAAGAAAGAGAAAAAAAAAGTAAAAACAAAAAATATCACCACACTTCTCAAGTGGTTAATAGGTGGAACATGTTTTCAGATATTTATTAGCCATTTGTGTTTCATCCTTTGCAAACTGCCTCCTCTTAGTGGATTTAATACCATGAGGTTCATCTCTATAGTGCCCCATGTATTAAAAGTCAAAACTATAACAACAGCACCAATGATCAAGAGAAGCGTAGCTGACCTCTTGTATTTTTTAACTCACGACAATATTCATGCATGGAAATTTAATGAGTAATGATAACACGGACTCTCACTTATGCTTTGTTAAGATGAGCATAAAATAATTTAATGAGCTGTACTATTGCTCTATTATCCGTGATTCCTTTAAGAAGAAAAAAGGGATACTTTCAAATAGAACTTCAGTTTTTATTTCATGTTAAAAGTTTTATTTTGTTCATTTAGATAGTAATGGTTTATTGTCATAATCAATAAACAAATGAGGTACTATGAAACATAAACTCTGCTAAGAACTAAAGTCACCCAAATGTTATAGAAAGCAGCATAAGTGAACAAAAACATCACAGCACTTGTCATCTAGACTATTTTTATATGAAACTATTTTTTTCCTCTCCAAACTAAAAGTTACTTTGACTCTCACCCAAGGAACAGTATTATAAAGTTGCATCAAGTTTGTTTTCCTTTTCAGAAAAGGGATTATTGGATCCATCTTCAACTACTACTAAGCATACAAAAATTAAAAGATTATAATGGAGCTAAATTCACTTCACTTTGTTACCATTTCTTCCAATATGTCCTCAAACTTAAAAAAAAAAATCATTTTCCCTTGTGCAGATTTAGAGCCAATGTGACTCAGTCTCTGCAGAATGAGTAAAGGTGTTTCTTTAGAAGAGGTGCCAGGGTATTTTAGCAATTGGCATAAAACAGTTCCAGAGTGGTAATAACATGGGGTCTTTTAGCAGAGCAGAAGAAAGTGTTCCCCTGCTCATTACTGATGTTTGTATAACACCAAGGTGCCAGCAGAGATGGCCAGCATTTGGCTGGTGTAAGTGAATAAACAATCTGTTAAATCAGAGCACAAAGCTGTGATTTCAGCTCCTTGCTGCAGATAGTAAATTATTCAGAAGCCTAACTCATCTATCAAAATTTGCACTGTGTAAAAAGGTGGGCTTGAATACTAATCTATTATGCAATAATAGAAAGAATTACACCATTTAAATCAACTGAATGTGGTGGAAATTGGAGGAGATGTGGCGAGCAAGTAAATAAAAACCCAATTTCCAACTTTGGAGGTTATAATTTATGTCCCAGCTCAAGCTTTCAGATGATGCACAGTTGGATGTTTCCATTTCTCTGAAGCAATCCCCAGTTTTAAAGGAACATGGGTTGTGTTGTTTATATTTAATATAACTCAGAATGCTTGGAAACTACATAACACTATGAAATTCTGAGACTAAACAAACCCATCAAATTGGTTTATTTTAGAAAACAAGTGTTTGCTTCAGACACCTTTTTTTTCCTTTGAATGAAGGCTACCATCTTTAGGAAAACCTGTTCTTGGTTTTGTTATAATTTAGTGTTTATGGTGATACTTTGCAGAACCTTCTTTATCTCTCTAAAACATAACTGATAGGAAATGTGTTAATATAATATATTAAAAAGAAATGTATGTTTATGAAAAGAGATTAATAGCACATTTATTTCACTGTGCTCTTTCTACACATCCTATACATGTTAATCTTCCTTTTTTCTTAGAGGTTTGGTAGCCTGAGAAAGAGTCTAGTTAATTTTTTACTAAACTACAATGAGGGTGTAATTATATGTAAACTGGTCTTTCTTGGACACATCTGTTCTTTTGGGAAAATATGTGAACATCTAGGAAACTCTAAGAAGGCCTGCCTGGATGCAGACCCACAGCCAAACATTAGGAGGAGTTCAGAGAATCCTGCAGAAGAGGAGAAAGGATTGTAGGAGCCAGAGGGGTCAAGAACACCACCAAAAACAAACAAACAAACAAACAAAAAAACACAGAATCAACTAACTTGGCCTCATAGGAACTTACAGAGACTGAACTGACAACCAAGGAGACTGCATAGGACTAACCTAGGCACTCTGCATAAATGTTACAGTTGTGTAGCTTGGTCCTCCTGGGAGAATCCTAACACTGGGAACAGGGGATGTCTCTGAATCTATTACAGGCTTTTGGGACCCTACTCTTCATTCTGGGTCACCTTGACCAGTCTTAATCTATGAGGAGGTGCTTAGTCTCACTACAATTTGATATGCCATGTTTTGTTGTTACTCATGGAAGACCTGCCCTTTCCTAAACAGAAATGGAGTAGAAGTCGATTTGGGATGAGAACAGAGAGGAGTGGCAGGGAAGGGGGCTGGGTGGAGAGGAGGGAGGGGAAACTGCAGCGAGGATGTAAAATAAATAGATGATAGAGATCGATAAATTTATTTATTTGAAATTAAAAAAGGAGGCCTCTTAATTCAACAATCTCTTCCGAGGCAAAATTATAAAGCAATCAATAATATATTTTGTCAACTCTGATAGTCACAATTTCACAAAATTGTCTGGGAATTCAAAAAAGAAGCAAAAGTAAAATTTTATTTTGTTATTTATAATTTAGAACAATGTTGTCCTAGTAGCTACTGGAGTAAGTCATCCTTTCCCTTTAGTCGGAGAGAAAAGTTTTAAAAATGAAGAAGAAGGGAAAAAATTGACTCTGCCCCTTTGGACAGACTCCAACAGACACAACTCACAGGGAAATGTGTGTAACCAACCATGCTCAGTGAATTACCATCAGTACTCCATAGTGTGCAAAACACCACCACTTACAAAATTGAGTTGTACCAATATTATGAATGCACTTGAGAATTGGGAACATGTATTTTTTAGTATTTTATAATTATCATATATATAAACATTGGATTTTAAATAATAAAGAAGTGAATTGTATATTAAAGTAGATTTTATATTACAACTGATTAAGTAACAATTAAAATGTATTGATCCATTAATGTCTATCTTAATTTTTAGTGAATCTTTGATAAGTTGGGGCATAATGTATGCTTGAGTAACAATGGTGAATATATCAAGTCCTTGGCAACAAAGAATTTCCAGGTAAATAAGACTCTGTGTGAAGCATTGTTTTATGACAGACTGAGAGATTTGACAACAGAGGCGGAACCTTTGATGGACCATATACCCTCAGGCTTCAGTTCATTCCCCTGACAAATGACTGTAGACTTTATTCACCTATTGAAGCCTTTTTTTAAAAAAAAAAATTGATATGGTTTCTTAGTCTTCAGCTATTTGACCAGATTTCATGCATAATTGAGTCAGAACCATACTGCATGTATTGACACAACACAAAACACAGCCTTTATGTGTTTGCATGCTTATCTCCACTATAAAAGTGTAAACTGTAGTAAAAGCTCTTGTCCTTGATGTTCTGTATGTCTGTGCACTCATAGTTGTGTACTTACTACCAACTTGTAGCTGCAAGAGACTTCACAGAGAACTTTCTATATTAGGAACTTATTTGTAACAAGAAGCACTCAACATAATTCTTATATATAGATAGATGATATTGATAGATAGATAGATAGATAGATAGATAGATAGATAGATAGATAGGCAGATGAAGATAGATGAGTTGTTGGGTAGATGGGTGGATGGATAGATAGATAGATAGATAGATAGATAGATAGATAGATAGGATAAATAGATGGATTGTGTGTGTGTGTGTGTGTGTGTGTGTGTGTGTGTGTCTGTGTGTGTCTGTGTCTGTGTGTGTCGTTTTATATACATATGTAAGATTGGCTTAAAACAGAGACATCAGAGACATACTCTACAAAAGGGTTTGAAAAAGTTCTCTCTCTCTCTCTCTCTCTCTCTCTCTCTCTCTCTCTCTCTCTCTATCTCTCAGTTTCAGGCACATACATGATAAAGACATAATAGTGCCAATATCTCACAGTACATTCATTTCAAAGATGATTATGGTTTCTGTTTCTATACAAACGGAAATTCCCCCAAACCACAAATATCTCTTATTCTTGGGTGCAAACTGATTTATGGACTTCATCATTTCCTCAGTTTCTTATTTAAGTTTAACAGTTATTTCTGTTGCCTTTAGTGCTCTCCTTGGTCTTGACAAGTAGTACACGTACCTGTCGTCTAAGTTCATCGAAGATGGCCTTTCACTTCAGCAGCCCTCTTCATTCTGGCGCTGGAGCTAGTTTGTGCTAAAAGGACAGATGGTATGACTATATGGAAAAGTTAGCAACTGTCAAAGAAGAGCTACATTTTAGGAACTATCAGTTACTCAGTCTCATGGAAGTTGATATAAAGCAGTGTCTAACCTGCCTGGTTGCAGGATCTATTTGACATGTGTTATCTTTGATTCCTAAACACTTTGTAAAAGGTTGAATACAATGGAAAACTTCCATCCAATCAAGTTATTGGAAAGTATATTACTGTGACCAATGAAATTAAGTAAGGTCTTGGAAGTGCTGGTCCTAGCCTTCAGGCTTTAGAAACGACATGAAGGTTTATGTAGCTTCTGCAAGGTTGTAATAGCCCAAGTTTAACAGCTTAAGGAAAAACAGAAATAATCCAACAGCCAAAAGAATGCTCTCCAACAACAAAGGAGAAAGTCCTCCAGACCATTCTTACTGCTGAATAGATCAGGAAGAAAAGTCCTATAAGCCAGTTCCCAAGGAAAAAGAAATATCTGCTTCTGAACCTGCAATAATGTATGTTGATTTTATTTTTCTTCTTAAAGAAATGGAAAATGACTATTTTTTTTGCAAACTTTCTAGTTATTCCTCCAATATTTAGAAGCCAGAAGCACAAAAAAGTCCCAAATTAACTTAATTTTATAATTAAAATTATTTAAATGCATTTAAAGTAGTAAATTTTCTAAATTTAAATAACATTTAAAAGTTAAATTTGTATCATTTATTTCTATTTATTTTAATAAATTCCACAAGGAATAATTTTGACATTCATGAATATTTGAATTAATAAAATACACTAATCTTTTACACACTCTAGTTATATATTTGCTTGAAATGTCATTTTTCACATTTTATCATCTCATACTCAATTTTAAGTGATGGTATTATACAATCAATATGTAATAAAACTATTCAATTTAATATAAGCCACATCTGTTTTTAATATATTTTATATAGTAACTTATAATAGGGAATCTAATGTATTACTATTATAATGTAGTTAGGAACCTTATATAAGTAACATAATTACACTCTTTGACTTGAAATTTCTATCTCACCAGCTCAGAAAGTGCTACTCAGACTCTCTCAATTCCCTTTTAAACTCATGTTAATATTTCTTACAAAATTCTATTTTAAAGAAAAACTATCATTTTCCTTCTTTGTCCCAGCCAAGGGAAACGTCTTCTCTTCATTTTCAATAATTATTTTTGAAATTATAATATATTTAATTATAATATAATTTTCTTCTTAGGTGTTAAAATGTTTTCAAGTACACCAGGGTCTAGTAGCTCATCTGATAGTGAATTTTTCTTAATCAATGAAGTATCAAGTTGCATCTGAAGATTGCATGAATCATATGAATAAGTATACGTTTGAAAGATGGAATATATTTGATATTAATAATTTCCTAGCTTGAGACCTGTCACAGGGGACTGAGGGCACTTACATGGACAGTGCACAACTGAGGACTTCACTCACGTGACCACTAGAGAAGGGCCACGAATAGATTCACTTTTTTTTTTTTTTTTTTTTTTTTTTTTGGTTTTTCGAGACAGGGTTTCTCTGTGTGGCTTTGGAACCTGTCCTGGAACTCACTCTGTAGACCAGGCTGGCCTCAAACTCACAGAGATCCGCCTGGCTCTGCCTCCCGAGTTAGATTCACTTTCTAAACCTGAAAATATGTTACCGCAAGCTACAAACTGACTTAGCAAATGTGGTTCAGTTAGAGATTTAAAATAAAAAGATTATCTTGATTATCTGTGGAGATTCTTGGTAAACAAAGGACCCCTTGTGAGTAAGAGATAGAGAGGAAGGAAGCAGCAGAAACCCCACCCCCCAAAAAAAAAAACAACACAAAGAATTAATTTGATAATAAACTTTCTTTAAAAAAAAATAGTCTTGCAGAAAGCTTCAGTTAAAGTCCCACAACTCATTCATTCTGCCCCATAGAGCTGTGTCATGATGCTGTGTGTAATAGGCCTCTGAGTTTGTGATGTGTCCCAGCAAATGAATGTGCATTCACAAATTTCACACTTTTATTCTTGTAACTGGCTGAATACCATTAAAAAATACAGCTCTAAAGCCCTCAGTAATCACAGACACATGCTTAGAGTTTAAACACACAGGGATGTTAAAAATTTACTTTATCTCCATACTAGACAGCAATTATTTGCTCATCTTTCAATCTAACATATAAACACCCTAGAGTGCTCATAAAATAATTATTGTTTTAAGTACCATAACTTATCAATATGATAACTTTAACATTTGATGCTAAAACTAAAAATAACAGAATTATACATGATATAAATGGAATAGACTGGACAGAGAAGATCAGGGTGAACTGGGAAGGATGCCAACTTTGACAAAGCATGGTAGACAGACAAAAGGATGGCAGCAGGTGGGATTGGCAGTGACCACAAGGAACATAGGAAAAGATTGGATCAAGATGCCCAAATAATTGGTTTTTATTTTAAATTTTTGTTAATGTTTATTCATGTATATTTATTTTACTTTCACAGTTGTAACTTCTTTTTCCTTACTACCTCATTTCCTCCTTCCCTTCCTCCCTCCCTCTATCTCCTCCTATGTCTCCCTTGCTCCCTTACAAACGTGTGGTCTGTTTTTTATTATTATTGCTGTTCAAAAATACAACTTGCTGAGACTTTTTATACTGCTCTTATACAAGTGTGCATACATACCTTATCACCTATGAAGAAGCTCAACCCTCTTAGCAAACATTAATTGCCTGTAGTTCTTCATTTAGGTGTAAGGACCTACGGACAACCCCTATTGCATGTGCATTGATGTTTTCCTTGTGCAGGTCTTGTTTAAGCAACCATACTGTGAGATTTCATGACTGTTGTATCCTTGTTATGTCTACAAGACATCATCTAGCAGTACTGTCCTGGCCTTCGTGCTCTTGTAATCTGTCTGCCCCTCTCAGAAGTGTTCTGTGACCCTTATGTGTAGGGGTTGCATTGTAGGTATAGTCATGGGGCTGTGCACAAGAACTTATTCTCTTCATTTTCGACCAGATGTAGATCTTTGTAGTAGCCTCCATCTGCTGCAAATGAGAAGGTTATTTTGTGAGAGCTACACTTATTTGTCTGTATTAGGATAAGTATCCTAAGCATATTTAGAGATCGTATTGGTTTAGGAAAGTAGCAGTAGTGGGTTCTCCCCTAAGTTCCTTATTTGATTGAACAAAAATTAAAATTAATAATTGTATTGGGTAGGGAGCTGTAGTTCAAAGTTTCTCACTTGTAAGTCATGCTGTATTGATTTTCTATAGAATGTCAACATGTACATTTTAGAGTATAAAAACATAAAGTTAAAAAATGTGTAAGTTCTTGTTTTATAAGTCTCAACATTAAAAATAACATTTATCTACTTTTGAAGTATGATAGACTTTACTTCTGAATAGCTAATGAAAGTATCTTAAGGTGCACTTTATTAAAATCATGGAAATCATTTTATCATTTTGTGTGTATGTGATTTTTGTTGAGAATGGAATGTGTGCATCCCATGTTAATATAATTTAGAAAATTTTTGAGTTAAGATCTTAAAAAAATCTCATTCTGATAGTGCTTTACTTTTGTTTAAGCATGATTTTGTGGCTTTCCATGTACATGTTACCTTCATTTTACTTCCTAAGTCCTGGATGAGATATGACTAAACTGTATAGCCAGATGACTGGATTTACCTGCGGCTCTCCCAGCAGGACACTATGGCCCCCAGGTGGCAATGGATGTTACTCAGCTCTGTTTGGGCCCAACAGTGGCACAATCCTCTGACAGCAACTTCGCCACAGGAGGCAGCTCAGATCCTCAGACTCAGGCTACTATAGAACGACAGATCCAGGCAAGATCCTTGGCAGCATCTAGGTCCAGATTTCATCATGGTCCTAGTTGATATGGCAGATGGCAATGGCCTCAGTGGCAATGACAACATGTTCCTAGGTGACAACCAAGACCCTGGGCATCTGCTCATCCTTCAATGGTAACCACAGCCATGGATAACACAGACCCAGCTGCAGTAGGAACATGGACTCAGACATGGCCCTTGGCTACAGTTTGGGTCCAGAAGATATCATGGCCCCAGGTGGCAGCTCAAGTCTCTCAAGTCTGTATGGCCCAAGCAGCAGTTTGACCCTCAAAGACCAACATAGCCTCAGGTGTTGGCCCAGACTGTGGGCCTCTGTACAATCCTCAGTGCCAATAGAACCAATGATATCAATTCAGAGACTTGGCACAGCAGGACCACACAACGAGACATGGCCTCTGGCATCAGTCTGGGCCCAGATGTCACCATAGTTCTGGGTAACAGTGCAGACCTCTAAGATTGGCATGGCCTCTGTCGGGGTACATTCCCTGGACACCAATTTGGTCACAGGTGGTGGCCCAGACTCTGGAAAAAAGGTGTAACACAGGCTGGCCTCAAACTTATGATCCTCCTTCCTCTGCCTTGTGGTGATATATTGTGTCCCCCAATATATTGTGCATCCTAATAAACTTATCTGGGGTCAGAGGACAGAATAACCACTAGATAGACATAGAGGCCAGAAAATGGTGGCATATACACATTTAATCCTATCACTTGGTAAGTAGAGATCCATCTGTGTGTTCAAAGCCACACTGGAAATAGCCAGGCATGGTGACTCACGCCTTTAATCCCAGGAAGTGATGGCAGAAAACAGAAAGGTATATAAGGTATAAAAAACAGGAACCAGAGCTGGTTAAGTTTTTAGGCTTTTGAGCAACAGTTCAGCTGAGATTCATTCTGGATGAGGACTCAGAGGCTTCCAGTCTGAGGAAACAGGATCAGCTGAGGAACTGGCAAGGTTAGGTGGCTGTGGCTTGTTCTGCTTCTCTGATCTTCCAGCATTCACCCCAATACCTGGCTCCAGGTTTGTTTTTATTAATAAGTCCTTTTAAAATTCATGCTACACTGCCTCCTTCAGCAAATCCTACCAGCATGCACCACTACAACCAGCTCAAAACTTTTGAAATACATTGGTTGGTTCTTCCTAACATCAGCATAGAGTTAACACAATTTCCATGAGATAATTTAAAACTGAGTTAACAAATTCTCCTGACTACTAAATGAAAGCATTGACAGTATTCCCCTGATCCTAACCAATCATCTAGTTTTACTTCCTAGTTATTCTGTGGACATATTAACAGGTTTCTTTTCCCTGTGCCTAACTCTTCTTGTGCGTTTTTCTTGTCCAGCTAGTACCCATCTGCAACAGCTTCTCCTTCTTCTATACTTCTATCCATCACTCCCAGGAGATTTTTTTTTCTCTATGATACATTTTCTTAATCTCTGTGCCACATATTTTCTAAATTCTTCCAGATGTCCTGCAGAAGTCAGTGTGTTGTACCTTTAGTTCTACATTCAGCAGGCAGTTTGACATCTTCATTAGGCAATGCAGCTATAGCATAGTACAAACCACCTTTAACTTCTACAGTAGGGAAACTCACAAACAGAAAGATGCCCACTTTATTTATTTATTATTTATTGAAGTAATTTTATATACTCTGTTGTCACAATGACTCACATTATCACCAAAGCTTTGTATACAAAATTTTCTCTGTAATTAAAATTGTCTCTAGATGAAAAATTAAGAACTCAAACATGCTGCAGACAAAATATAGCAAGACCATAATTGCTCTGCTCAGTTTTGTGTTACTCTTTCTTGCCTGTCTTGTGATTGGCATATTTTATATTAGTCTTATATGTGTTTCATAATCTAATGGATAGAATTCACCATTTCTTTATTATTACTATAGTTATATACTTTTCCTTATTTCTGCTACTATAAGTAATCCTTTTAATTTCTAATTTATGGAAATCCTTTTTTTTTCTGGGTAGTGGTATCCAGAAAGTACATTCTCTTGAACTCACCTTTCAGTTTTTGACTCATATATGAAGTATCTGGTTTTAAATTTTCTTAGTCTTTCACTGCAGAAATAAACAGGAATGCAGTAAATCTTCACCCAGCTGCTTCAGATTATTGTAAATCTAGTCATTCAGTAGCCACTTACAGTATTTTGACTTTCCTTCAATGTTTCTTGTGCTGTCCCTGTATATCTTCTGAGTTGTCAACCTGAGTGTGTGTCACTCTAAGTGGCCTGGTGAAGCCGTCTTGGGTAGATTGTAATAGACCCGAGCTTGAACAAACCCAGGAAAGATTTCAAGTGTCTGAATTACAATTGAGAAAATGTATGTCACATTAGACAAAGCACAAAAGACTTATTATGTCTTGTTGCAACATTTATTTTAGAAATACCAAATTTTGAAAGAAAATGTCAGCTAGTTCATCTTATAACTATTGTCTGAGAATTATTAAAACACAATTATCTAAATGTTCATCCACAGTAAAATGCAAGAGCTATTTGTGGGCTTTATGAAAACCACTTATAAAAATTTTGTCAATTTGCCAAGTGTTTCATATATTTGCCTGAATGAAAGTTGACCATTAAATATTGCTTTTGGAATGATTAATTAACTGAATAATTTGTGGTAGAGTTTATCTTCATGAATCAGTTAAAACTGAGAAAGAGCCCCCTTTAACTTTAAAATGAAATTATTTCCCATACTGCTCACAAAGTATAACAATAATAATGCAAGAAAAAGAGGCCATGAAGTTGAGCAGTGTAAGAGAAGACAGATAGGGGAGGCGCTGGAGAAAGACAACACATAACATGTTGGAATAAAGAAAGAGAAGGAGGAAATAATATAATTATATTTTAATTAAAACTGAACTAGAGAAAAATAAAAACCAAATCCACATAGTCTATTTCATTTATGATATGTAGATCTTTGAAGTTCACACACTGAAGAAGTTACAGAGAAATGTTATTTAGATACAAACAAGATTAATGTTTTTTAATAACTTTATTTTTAGTGTTGAAAAGTAAAATGCATGGGCCATGACTCAGTTTTATGGCCATTTTAACACTTGTTGTGACCTTTCTTTGTCTTCAGCATCAACGGTGATATGTAGATAGCAGCTTTGATACATTCAAACACAAAGTTAGACTCTACATATGACTTATCACACTCATCCTTCACTATTCCAGTGACTAAGTTAATGCTCATAGAAGTATGTGTGCCAGTACACACACACACACACACACACACACACACACACACACACACACACACCACACATACATACACCACACACACAAATCTGTTTGTAACTTTGTTTTGATGCTGTGAATCCTGAGGAATCACCTCTGAAATAGTCTTCATAATAACCTCTGAAATGAGAAGACTTTCACTGCTGCCCTACAGTTTGGATGACAGCCAGATGAGCCAATGTTCTAAAGGCTGTCATTGACATTGGAATGAATTTTGCCAAGGTGCAAATGTCTCTGTCTCAGACAGGCAGTTCTGTGATTAAGTAAGCACACCACAAAGGCTGTAGTGAGTGGTAAATCCATGTTGCTCCAAATGATATCCTTACTCTAAAGGACATAGAAGGGTGCTGCATATAGTATCAGACTTTGTAGCAGGAATCTTAAAAGTTCTTACTAATAAAATCAAACCTGAGCCAGGTATTGGGGTGAACTGGAAGATCAGAGAACGAGAACAAGCCACAGCTACCTCACCTCACTGGATCCTCAGCTGGTCTTGCTTCCTCAGACTGGAGGCCTCTGAGTCCTCATCCAGAATGGGTCTCAGCTGAATTGCTGCTAGAAGCCTGAAAGCTCAACCAGCCAAATGCTGCTAGTTTCTGGTCCTCACGCCTTTTATACCTTTTTGCTTTCTACCACCACTCCCTAGGATTAAAGGCTCACTTTCTGGGATTAAAAGCATGAGTCACCATGCTTGGCTGTATCTTTGAACAGATGGATTTCTGCCTCTGGAATGCTAGGATTAAAGGCGTGTGCTACCACTGCCTAACCTCTATGTTTAATATTGTGGATGTTCTGTCTCTGACCCCAGATAAGTTTATTAGAGTGCACAGTATTTTGGGGAATACAATACCACCACAAGACTTAGATACAGCATATCCTCTTCACATGTAAGAAATGCTTCCTAAGTGAAGTGGGTTTATGCAACTCCAATATTCTTTTACTTTCTTTTTATACTTCTTCCTTTGGAAGACATTTTCCTTCATCTTTAGGAGAAAAGAGAGAGGGGGGGAGGGAATAATACAGCAAGCAGACCCCTCTGCTTATGTATCAGCCTTAGAGGAACCATGAATTTCAGTAATTTTTTTTTTGGTCTGTGAAAAACATATTCCCGAGGGTGATAAAAATCAAACGTGAGAATGAACTGTTATCAAAAGAAATATTTGGACAGAAGTTGCCAGTTAAGACAGCTGACCAATAATTCTCATACAGTTTAGAAGGCTCTCAAGAGTGAAAAGTTGGTATGAAGAAATATGTCAGCACATTCACAGAAGTAAATGTTATTTGTTTCTACTTCTGTGCATTTTTAGGGGTTCATGTGAGGTTGTTTGGATTGTTTTGTTTGCTACTCAACTTATCCCAGAAATAGTGTGATACTGAATTGACAATTTATTATAATAGTGTCCTATGGGATTCTTTTGTTTGATAAAATTGCACTAAAATATGAACCAAACATAAAAATTAGAAGTGAATGTGTATGTTACATTTAGTAAACTGCTAAGCATAAACATTTGCATGTTAATGTATTTAATGATGAACAGATAAATGAATGAAAAATTTATAGCAATAAGATACCTAATTTTTATTATGTATGCTATTGATTGATAATATAGTTATATTTTTTTAAAAAATGTAAGTAATAATCTTATTTTCAAAGGTAATTAGGTGACTCTTAAATCAATTTAATTGAAGGTGGATGGTAGTGGCACATGGCTTTAATCCCAGCACTCTGGAGGCAGTGGCAGGATAATCTCTGAGTTCTAGGTCAGCCAAGGTTATACAGAGAAACTCTCTCTAAAAAAAAAAAATCAAACAAGCAAACAAACAAAAATTTAACTGAAGACGATGAGTATTAAGGCTTGTGGGAGTATTAGGTGTTACTCTTCTTTGTCCAAAGAAGACTTTGAACAATTTTTACTTGATATTTTTCCCCATGAGGTCTTCAATGGATTCTATGATGATTGCTCTAGGATGATCCTTGAAAGCACTGCCAACCTCTAGAGAGTGACAGGGTTACAATCAATTGTTCATCTCTGGAGAAACATCAGACAATACATGGCAACTTTTTCAAGTGATGAACATAATGGATAGCTTTCCAGAAAAAAAATTATGTTGATATCAAGGAAAAGACTGTACATGAGCAAGGTGATTGTTCTCAAAACTGATATCCCATACAACTGTTTGGCTACATCAGCATTTATATTGCTTAAAAACAAAACAAAGCAAAAGAAAATGTTGAATTTCTTCACACTTCAATGACTGTTACTATTGGAAAATGTAGCTGGGGCGAGGAAAATGAGTGTGTAGTTTAGTGTCTGTGCTTCAGCATTGATGAGACTGACAGGTGTAAGTCTTAGTGATGGCAGCTAAAACTGATAAGCAGACTATAAGCTGAGACCTCTGAAGATAGCTTGAGGAAGTTACTGTCAGTTTGTGGAAAGAATACAAATTCTGTACATAGAAAGCTGTGATAATAACAAATATGTGAGATCCAAAAAGCTTGAGCTTCAGAAAAAAATAAGACTGCAAAAATGACTATTGTATTAGCATCATAGTTGTCTTCCTTTGTGGTTTGGTTTTGCAAATCTGTAGGTGGAGCCCAGCACCCTTGACATGCTAGACAATCACCCTACCATTGACCTACATCACACTAAGGTTCAAAACGAGGTCCATGATTAAATAACTTAACTAATTCCAATATTAAGAAATGCCTATTGAAAACTGAAACTAAAAATATAAATAAATGGCAATGTGTGGAAAAATTTTTGAACTATTTTCAAACTCTAAACAAATTAAAAATAATAATAACATTGTAAAGTCATTACTCAAAAGTGTAAGCAAATGAACATACAAACTCCTTAATACATCATATAGCATTTAGCATTAAAAAAGATTAAAATTTATATGTTAAACAACTGATATGACCAGTATTCCCAGACATGTCATATACCTGAAAATGCCAAGGGCAGAGATGGCTGATTTATTATTCTCCAGAGAGTGGTTCAGAAATAAATTTGACAGACAAGTTGATCAATAGAATCAAATTGAAGACCCAGACATAAACCCAAACACATATGGACACCTGATTTTTTATAAAGAAACCAGAAATACACACTAGAAAAAAAGACATCATCTTCAACAAATGGGGTTGCTCAAACTGGATGTCTGTATATAGAAGAATGAAAATAGTCTCATATTTAACACCCTTTACAAAACTCAAATCCAAGTAGATCAAAGACCTCAGCATAAAGCCAGATATACTGAGCCTGATAGAAGAAAAAGTGGTGAATAGCCTTGAACACATGGAACAGGAGATAACTTTCTGAACAGAACACCAAAAGCACAGGCACAAAGATCAATAATTAATAAATGGGGCCTCATGAAACTGAAAAGTTTCTGAAAGTTAAAGGACACCATCAATCAAAAGAGGCAGCCTACAGAATAGGGAAAGATATTTACCAACTCCAAATCTGATAGAAGACATATAAAGAACACAAGAAGTTGAATATCAAAAGAACAAAATAATTCAATTTTTAAAATGGGGTACAAATCTAAACAGAAAATTTGCAATAGAAGAATCTCAAATGGCTGAGAAACACTTAAAGAAATGTTCAACAGCTTTAGCCACCAGGGAAATGCAAATCAAACATACTTTGAGATTCCATCCTATACTTGTCAGAGTGGCTAGGCTCACTAACACAAGTGACAGTTCATGATGGTGAGGATATGGAGCAAGGACAACACTCCTCCTTTGTTGGTGGTAGTGCAAACATACAGCTACAATGGAAATCAATATGGCAGGTCCTCAGAAAACTAGCAATGTTTCTACCTCAAGATCCAGCTATATCACTCTTGGGCATATACCCAAAGGATGCTCCATCCTACTATGAGGACACTTGCTCAGCAATGTCATTGCCCCTTACTCAAAATAGCCAGAAATGGGGAACAACCTAGATTTACCTCAACTGAAAAAAAAGAATACAAATATGGTATGTATTCCCTTATAAGTGGGTATTAGCTATTAAGTAAATGATAGCCAACCAACAATATACAGACCCAGAAAAATAAGAAGGAAGGGGGGGGGGGGGGGGGGTGCATGAATCTCCCCATGAAGGGGAAATAGAATAGACTTTATGGATGGACTGTGGTCCAGTGGGTAAGGCAGCAGGAGGGATTAGGTGGGAGAGATTGAGGGCAAGAGTGTGAGAAGAGCTGGCTGGAATTGGAAGGCATTTGGGGAGTAGTGGAAACCTAGTGTAGTATAAATGTCCTGGAAACTATGAAAGTGATCCTAACTAGGATTCCTATTAATGGGGCATATGGAGGCCACCTCTTGTAGCCAGGCAAGTTTTCCAGTGGTAGGTCTAGGTTCCATTAAATTGGGTTGTTGACCAAGGGGGTTGCATGGAAATCCCCCAAACAACCCAGGGTAATGCTAGGACAAAAGGTTGCTCTCCACAAACTGACAGATGGGTTCCGTTACCAAGGACAATATTGACATAACTCCTTGAACATGGAGAAGTTGAGCTGTTCATACATGGAAACTTCATCCCTATGTTGTAGTGTCTTTGGTGCAGGAAGGTACTCTGCCACCTACTGAAAGAGAAATGTTGGCAGAAACCCAGCCACAAAACCTTTGACCTAAAATCTGTCTTGCCTGCAAAATATACTAGGGTGGAAGTGGCACAGAACTTGAGGGAGTAGTCAAACAATGTCTGATTTGACTTATACTCACTCTAAGAGGAAGAACCCATGCCTGACACTGCTTGGGTAATCAAGATCCAGATACTCCATAGCCAAAAGACTTAGGGTAAAGGCAAACAGACAACTGGTTGAAAAAACAAAAATGCCAAAACAAAACAAAACAAAACTAAAATGATTTCCTTTTTTTTGGGGGGGGGGGGTTGAGACAGGGTTTCTCTGTGTAGCTTTGTGCCTTTCCTGGAACTCACTTGGTAGTCCAGCCTGGCCTTGAACTCACAGAGATCTGCCTGCCTCTGCCTCCCGAGTGCTGGGATTATAGGCGTGTGCCACCACCACCCGGCTAAAATGATTTCTAATGATATTCTGCTATACATGTAGATCAGTGCCTTATCCATTCATCAACAGAGAGGCTTCCTCTGGCAGCAAATGGGAACAGATGCAGAGACCCACAGCCATATTTTATGCAGAGACACAATGTGAGTTGGAGGCCTCCATCAAATCCCTCCTTTCAGAGTTCAGGGAACCTCGCAGAAGAGGAGGAAGGAAGACTGTACTAGTCAGAGGGGATGGAGGACACCATGAGAACAAGGCCCTCTAACTCAACTAAGCAAGGTGTATATGAGCTCACAGAGTGAAGCAGCAAGCATGGGACCTACATGGGTCTACACCTGGTCCTCTGCTTACATATCATAGCTATTAGCTTAGTATTTTGGGGGGACTTCCTGACTGTGAGAACAAGTGTGTCTCTGACTTTCTTGCCTGCTCTTGGAACTCTTTTCCTTCAGTTGGGCTGCTGTGTAGAGATTTGATATGAAAGTTTTTGCTTTATCTTATTGTATGTTTTTATTTTGTCTTGTTGGGTTGTTATCTCTTAGAAGCCTGTTCTTTTCTAGTGAAAGTCAGGAGGGGAGTGGATCTGGAGGGGAGGAGATGGAGAGGAACTCGAAGAAATGGAGGGAGAGGAAACTCTGATTAGGATATATTGTATAAGATAATACATTCTCAAAAAAAAGGAAAAAGAAATCAGTTTAATAATAGGTTGGGAGAAAAAAGACTTCTTTGTAAGGAAAAGGATAGGAGGGGAAAGTGACTCATACTTAGATTCTTTGGGCCTTGAGTTTTTGTTTTGTAAAATGTAAGTAATATAGATGTTATCAAGCCCTTGGGCTGTTGTGGAATTAAATATATTGCTGTAATTATAGCACTTGGTAAAGGGCACAGAGAATTAATTCAAAAAAACTGAACACACTTGAGCATCTTTTTTCGATCAGTATATTTAGCAATACTATTTTAATATCTAGTCTTCAAAAGACTACTTAAGAAAAGATAGCAACTGCCTAGATTTTGTTAGATGAGCTAAATATTGTGTTCATTTTTAGATTTTTGAAGAGAATTTTCTTAAGTGTAGGTGCTTCATCACACATATGCTTTATAACTCATTTTCTTTGGTATTTGCTATCAAGGTAAAACAAAAGCAAACAAATAGAAAGGATTAGCTTTTCCTGTTTGCATCAGTTCTGATGCAGTTCCTTGTATGTGTTTGTGTTCAATTCCTATTCTCTTTCCTTGACTTGATGTTCACTTCACACTAGAGACCAGGATACCCTTTGTTACCTAAGGCTAGGACATGGGCCATAGGCAGAGCCCATAATGATTAGCAGCCATTGACAGTGGTCCCTCTTAACATTCTTGGCTGCTCATTGGCCTTCTAGCTCTTATGTGAACCAACACAGAGAACACAAATATGAATGTTGAACTTTATTTCTTACACTTGGAGATACTCTGTGTCTACTATGCAATTCTAAGATAAAAGAAGCATTCATTTTCATGCCAGGCTGTTCTCTAAAAACTGAGAACATATTCACAGAATATTCAGTGAGGAGTCAAGAAGATAAACCTCTAAAAGCTATGCTTGTAATTATGAACAAACAAGTAATTAATGGAGACAGTTTTATATTTTCTAAATACTACTTATATTTCCTAAGTACTACTTTATCTATTTATCTAGATATTATTTTTCTATCTTCATAAAAGCTGGGCTGCAAAAGCTACACTGATTTGAGTTGTAAAAAATGATGTTTACAGTGATATTCAAATAAGAACTAAAGAAAATAAGAAAGCCTATCATGCAGTATTTCAGTATGATTGTAATCTAGGAAGCATTAAGAAAATGTTTGGAAGGTTCAGTGAAATGTTTTAACAAATAAAGGCTCTTGCTATGAAGTATAATGAATTGAGTTTGATCACTAGAATTCACATAGTACAAGGAAAGACCTGATTCATCAAAGTTGTCCTCTGATGTCCACATGCTTGTTTTGGCATGAACATGCATGTCTATGCATACACACACACAAACACACAGAAACCCATATGTACACATACACACGGGGGGGGGGGGGGGGGGGATAAATACTCAGAAGACTATTGCATTCAATTCTGAATATAAATCAGTGCATCAACTAAGGCTTACATCTCTATAAGATGATTCAAGTTTCCATGGAAAAACCTTGTGGTATGCACAGATTTTTAACCAATATTCCTGGATAGTGTATTTTGTTATCTGGTTGAAAAACTGTGATGATTGGTAAAAGGAGGGTTGTATGTTGTAATGATTAAAAAAGAGGAAAAAAAAACAATCAGACTTTACTTAGAACTAATTATTGATGAGATGTTTGTGAATTTTAAGAAAAAGAGAAATATTCCAGATGTCAGAGGTCATTTTCACTGAAAATCTGATAACAAAAAGGAAGAAAGAATAGAAGACGGGGAGGAGAGGGAGAAAGGAGAAAAGGATATATGTATAGGAATTAGGGCATGGGAAAAATTTATCAGACTATATATAAAACTAAAAGTCTTCAACTTACAAATTATGCTTAGAGCCACTGGGGGATGAAAGGTGGGGGTGGGGGATGAGAACATGAGGGAATGGGATGGTTGAGCTGGACAGGGAGGAAGTGGAGGAGCAGTGAGGGAGATACCATGATGGAGAAAGACATCATGGGAATGGGGACAGACTGTGTGCTGGGGAAGTTCCCAGGAATCCACAAGAATGACCCCAGCTTAGACTACTAGCAATAGTGGAGAGGATGCCTGAGATGGCTTACCCCAGTAATCAGATTGATGAATACCTTGTCATCATAGAGCCTTCATCTAGTAACTGATGGAAGCAGATGCAGAAATCCACAGCCAAGCACCAGGTTGAGCTCCAGGAGTCCAGCCGAAGATAGGGAAGAGAGATTCTCTGAACAAGGGATATCAAGATCATGATGGAGAAACCTACAGGGACAACCAAACCAAGCTAGTGGGAACTCATGAAATTTAGACCAACACCTATGGAGCCTCCAAAGGACTGGACTAGGCCCTCTGCATAAATGAAACAGTTTTGTAGCTTGATCTGCTTAAGGGGCCACCTGGCAGTAGAATCAGGATCTATCCCTGGTGCATGAGCTGGATTTTTGGAGCCCACTACCTATGGCCACTACCACAGCCTTGATGCAGGGGAAAGAGGCTTGGACCTGCCTCTACTGACTGTACCAGGCTCTGCGGACTCCCCATGCAAGAACTTGCCTTGTTGGAGGACTTAGTAGGGGGTGGGTTGCTGGGGAAGCTGGGAGGAGTGGAAGGAGTGAGGACAGGGGGATCTGTGATTGGTATGTAAAATGAATTTAAAAAAATTCCCTAGTAGAAAAGAAACGAAAGAAGGAAGGAAGAAAGAAAGAAAGGAAGAATGTGTGCAAGGCTACAGGTGTTCACTTCCCTACTATGTTTTGGTCACAGTATTTCCCTTTCAATATCCATTGAATCTATACAAAGACTTAAGCTGTATAGATAGGAGAAGTGGCCTATACTTAGATCAAGTGTGAATGTTAGCATATTATTTTAAAACTTTGTGTCAAGTGCACAAAGGTGTGAGAACATTTGATATAAAAAATCTCAACTCTAAGCAGCATGGACTATTCAGGGTAAATAGTTTCTCTAGAAAGAACTGTTAAAAGGGGTTTCATTCGAATTAAAAAAAAATGGTTCATTTAAATTGCATTTGGTCAGCAGGTTTACTACAAAGAAAGATAAAATAGATGTTTAGAATACCTATTCTAGGTATAGGATTCCAGAGCGGACAAAGTAGAATTAAGGAAAAGGTCAGTAGTGTATGCCAGTAAGACAGAAGGACTTAACTTAAAATGTCACTCCTTCCACCCACTGACAAACACTCAAGGAGGCTCTCAGTGCATATCAGGTTTCTAATGAACTTTCAGCTCTCAATTGTGCTCCAATATTCCTTTTGACTTTACCTCTCTAATTTTTTTATTCAACCTATGGCCTATTAATGCCTATCTACTTATGCTTCTTCAGGCCTCATTTTGAATACCATACTTTTAAGAAACTGTTCTTTATATCTTAAATATGTATTTCTTCACAACCCCATTTAAAAGGTCTATTTCAATTTGTTCATTAATGCATACATGTGTTTATTCATATCTGTTTATATTTGTACATGTTCATGTACGTATGCACCTCTGTGCATGTGTTTGCATGTGGAAGCTGAGGATTGACACAATGTCTTCTTTAATTGCTCTCCACAGTGTGTTATGAAAGAGGTCTTCCACTGAATCAGGAGCTCACTGAACCAAATAGGCTGCCTGACCAGCTTATCCCAGGGGCTCTCCTTTGCCTCCTCAGCATCAGGATCATGGGCAGGTGCCACCCTGTTGGCTTTTTACATGGCCACTGGCCATTCCAATTCAAGTCTTTATGCTTGTGTGGCAAGGACTTTACTGACTGAGCCATCTTCTCAGTCTCCTAAAAATCTATTTCTATAGGCTTAATCCTGACGGAAGGGAATGTTTTAAATGTTTCTGTTTTAGTTAGGGTTACTATTGCTGTGATGACTTGAGAAGGAAAGGGATTATTTTGCTTATGCTTCCCTATCATTGTTCATCATCAAAGAAGTCATGGCAGGAGCTGAAACAGGGCAGGGACCTGGAGGCAGGAGCTGAAGCAGAGGCCACGAAGTGGTGCTGCTTGCTGACATGCTCTCCATGGTTTGTTCAGCCTGCTTTCTCATAGAAGCCCAGAGATGACACCACCTACAATGGTCTGGGCCTTTCACCATCAATCACTAATTAACAAAGTGCTGTATCTTATGGAGGCATTTTCTCCATTGAGGTTTCCTCCTTTCAGATAACTCTAGCTTGTGCTGGGTTGACATAAAATTATCCAGCACAGTTTCCCAACTACTGATGTGCCCTTTACTTTGTGAATGTCTGTTGTTATTGTCTTTACCTCTGACTACCTATAGTCAACAAACCAGACAGCAATAGTCAGTATATTCCGAATGTTCCATATAAAGCATTGACTGTGTCACCAAGCTCAGAGAGAGGAGAAGTTTGGGGGTTATAGTAATTCCTACTTGGAACTGTTGTTAATTCTTTGAAGAAATCACTGGTGCACTATGCCAACCAGCCTTGCAGTCATAATGCCAGCATTCCTTTCCCGAAGTACTGAGGATATTTGCTAAAATCTTTCAGTCTGAAATGCTTTGTTTGAAGACGTCTACCACGGAAGGTAATCTACTATTTGTGGACAGCAGGACTCTCATGACTTGTCTCTGGGGAGTCTCAAGCGGCATTTGTCAACTCAAAAAAATCACTCAGTTGTTCTGTCCAGCTTCAGGATTCCTTCTGGGTTAGCAAAGGCCTTGTATTGACGTGACAGCCTAGTCCAACTTCTGCCAGCCCATTTCTCTTCTGCCAGCCCATTGCCCTGGTTTGGTGTCACTCTTGCTTCCCTTTCTAAGTTCAAAGGCCATTCAGGGACCTTCAGCCTGTGGCAGTAAGAATCGTGACACACTAACACATGTATTAGAGTGTGCCAGCTTTTAAAGAGAAATCACACTACTCTTAAAAATGAACATTTTGAGATTAATCTGTTCCCAGTATATAGAGTTTTCTGTGAGTGCACCCGATCATAGTGTTCTATATGGTCAAGTTCAGTTGTGACTGGCAGTCACTAAAGAGACAGGGTGTTACTCTAACATGCCCCATAAATCTCTGCTTCTGATTCTTAAATCAATGCCCATTAGAGTTGCGTGCTTTGCTGGATCAACATTTTTTTTTTCCTTTCCAAACCTTGATCATTCTGATCCTTACTGACAAAAAGGTTATTTGTTTGTTTGTTTTTACTTTTTCTCTTTTCTAGAAAGGCTTTCAAAGTCTGCTTTGGTTAGAGTTTATCCATGGAAAAGAAATCTTACATTACTTAAATTCTCACTTGCCTCTACTCCTTATGTTACATATTTTGATTAATTTCTCCTGCATAGGTTATTACTGTGGCAAACTACTGATTACATTAGAGTGGGAAAGAAACAGGCTGATATTTCTTTTTTTTTTTTTTTTTTTTTTTTGGTTTTTCGAGACAGGGTCTCTCTGTGTAGCTTTGCGCCTTTCCTGGAACTCACTTGGTAGCCCAGGCTGGCCTTGAACTCACAGAGATCCGCCTGGCTCTGCCTCCCGAGTGCTGGGATTAAAGGCGTGCGCCACCACAGCCCGGCCCAGGCTGATATTTCTATTGCTCCAATTTGTGATCAGATTTCTGATGTGTGCACTGGGTTCTTCACACTTCATTTCAGTTCACTGTGAGAAAGAGTAATTGAGATTTCTAGAATATAGGATTCATGGAGATGTTAGACAATCCACATGTGAGATGCTTTTTGTGGCCTTAAATGTTATAGACAAAATTATCAAAATATGTTTTAACTAAATGCCTCCAAAATGTAGACTAAAGTATTTTCGTGTCTGCATATTGTAACCCTGTTTCTCTATCTGTGGTACATGAGTGTAAGGGACTCTTCTTGGAGGTATGTGTGCTGATAGAAATGGCTGGGCTCATAAGGACAGTAAGTGAGGTGTAAATGATTATCTGAGTGAGGAGTTCATATAACATTGTTCAGTAGAAACCAAGCATTGGACACTAGATCTACAATACTATTCTTTAGTTAAGGAAACTATAAGTTTCCAGGATCATTATAAGTTTATCAAATTTGTTAAATAGTTTATCCATACTATCTCAGCTTGGGTATACAATGATCATGATAATGGCTCGTTATCTTTTTATAATATATTTTAAAGGAAATAAAAAAATTCATGAACTAATTTATAGATGTAAATAATAATTTCTATGGTACTGAGAAACATCACCCATTCACAATTTTGATATTATACATAACTTTCTATGATAGAATCCTAAGAGGATCCCATAGATAAACCTCTTCATTATTTCACTGCAATCTCTGTTTAACATTCACATATTTGTTGCTGTGCACATGCATGTGTAAGGACAAATAGATACATTTTGATACTGAGTCTGCCTGGTATGGGAGATAAAGTATTACTATTATTATTATTTGAGTCCTATGAACCATGCAGATAGTTGATAGATTCTCACAGGCAGATTGACAGTCTCAGGAAGGTTTATTGCAGCTTACAGGAAACAGTGACCTGTGATGTAGCCAAATGACTGCTAAAGTGGCATGAAAAGAAAGCTCCAGCTCCCTACAGTACCACTAATGTACCTGAAATGTTTCAAGTGCATTTTAGTAGTTATGAAAGGACTTGACATGGAACACTGGAGACTCAGCTGTCACTTCCTCCACTGTGACTCTGCTGCAGAGAGGCTTCTCCTGATTGCCAGCATTTTTAGTGAAAGCACAAGGAACAAGCAAGATTACTTTATTCTCAATTTGATCGTGGCCCTCTCTGTTTGATCCTTACCTCTCTGCTGAGATTTAAATTTAGTTGGATTCAAGAAAGGCTTTTATTTTGATATGCTCTCCTATAGAAACTGACCTAGAATGAGACTGTGATATTACATATAAAGTCTCTGATTTGCATACGGATTCTCAACAAAAGCAGGTTCACCATTTGCCTGGTAAGCTCCAGGAGACAGGTTTTAGAGTCTACTGTCAATACAGGTGATCTTCTGATTTATAGAGGTACATTTTACTGGAAAAGCTATTGTAAGTTAAAATAACATCAGTCAAATTAAATTTTGTCTCAGAGAAAGTCACAAAACCAGAATGTATTTGAAGATATGATATTCAACCTTGAGCAGATAGGAAGACAATTTTATTAGAGAATGAAAATGTCAATAAATAAATTGAATGGAGTGATATATATTGTAAGGATTTCTAAAATAATATGCACAATTTAAAGCACATGTATTGTCAATCACAGCACAATGCATTCAATGGAAGTTTAAAATAGCAGAGAGTTGCCTGAATCGTCACTGAATCTTCATTTCAAGTAAGTACTCATATCAGTGAGACTATCAGTATCTACTATAGATCGGTATTGCTAATAATATATCAGCTACTGGTTTAGATAGAACTTGGTTTTTATTTCAGATCTATTAATTAGTAGATTAGACCCCGAGTAATTAATCAGTGTCTGTAGGCTGGATTCTCAATTGTCTCCAGTACACATTCAATCTTATAACCTTTTGATAATATCACAGTCTCCTTGGAGACAGACACAGTCATATGGTTTAAGTTATGCTCGAAAGTGTGTGAATATTGTACCATGTGGTATTCTTACCCCTTTACTATATTCCATTGCTCTCTCTTGCTCTTGTTCTTTGCTGGTGGGATTGTACATAGACAAAGTCTTGAAACGCTAACACTGCCCATGCAAATAAAGATGAACCATTAAGACAGCACGCCTTAAGTATACACAGCTAATTTCATGGAATAAAGCTGTTCTCCTAACTGGCCAGTAACTCTGTAATAGAAAGGAACTTCATTATCATTCATGTCACTGTATTTTTACCTCTCTTCTTAGAATAAGTGACCTTAGTCAGTTAGTGGTGGCTTTTTTTGGAACAAAAGATTTCCATGTTGAAATTACTTAAAATAGCACATGGCACATAAAACATACTTAGGTATGTTTCTTCATATACTTATTTTTCTTTTCTTGTTCATGTACGTGTGTGGTGTGCATGCCTATGTATGCACATTCTTATGGTGCACACATGTGCATGAATGTGGAGGCCTGAAGCAGTTGCTGTTGGAAATCTTTCTCTATCGCATCCCCACCTTATTCATTGAGGTTGGTCTCTCTTTCAAACCATAACACACACGTGTATGACTAGGGATGCTCGATGTGGATGGCTGTGCTATCCAGATTGCTCCATGTCAAGGAGGAGTCTCTGCCAAATCCTTGTAAAGCAGGAATTGTAGGTGTGCAGCCATCTAGTCTACTTGCTTGCACCAGGAGTGTCAACCTCTGGCCTGTTTTTTCAGGCCTTATTTCATTGACTGTTCCTAATCTTGAGAGCTTTTTCTAATTAAAATTAGCTATATATTTTATGCTGAAACAGCTCTAATGCAGAAAAAAGTGCCACTTGATCAGAACACATTTATTAACCCCAAATCATTTTCAAGAAAGTCACTGAGGTGATTGCCTCAAAGATTGTTATTAAAAAAGCTGATGAACAGACACAGCTTTCTGTACACAGGTCCACTTGTTTGTGCACATGTGGACATACGCATGTGTTCTGTAGAGTGCTTTTTCTGAGATTATATTGAATCTATTACTCCACAATTGTTGAGAAAGAAGTGATGCCAAACTGTGATCCAACCAGTCCTCTCCATCCCCTTAAGATTTAAACACTGTCAATGTTAGTAACCATGGTTCTGTGTACCTCAATATCTTTTACAAAGAATAGGATTCCCTGCCTCTGACTGTAGTATATTGTCTAACATTCTTAATATATATTCTAACAAGCTTAAATTTAGCTACAAAATAGTTAAATAACAGTGAACTTTTACCATGGGCTGATATTTGGCAACATATTACAGATAAGATGGTCATTTTTCCCCCCAAGAATTTGTATCCTCTATCTCATTTTAGGTGTTTTTCATTATTGTACTTCTGAAGTAGTCCACAAGAGTGCAATCTATTTTTAAGGACATCAGAAAACACATGGAAGACCTGAGTTCAGGTTTCCAGTACCCATGTTGAGCAACTCACAACTAACTAACTCCAGATGTAGAGTATCGTGTGTGTGTGTGTGTGTGTGTGTGTGTGTGTGTGTGTGTGTGCGCGTGTGTGTGCCTGTTTGAGAGAGACAGAGACAGACAGAGAGAGAGAGAGAGAGAGAGAGAGAGAGAGAGAGAGAGAGAGA